>VZTJ01004571.1:117033-137892 GCA_013397795.1 Orthonyx spaldingii
CCTTCCCTTCCCATTCCTCCCCTCCCCTCCCCTCCGCTCCCCCTTCCCACCTGGATTGACTATCCACTGAGTATTAGTATTTTCCTCTTTATTTGGAAAGGCATAACATTTGTTTAAGCTCCAGTCTCATTGTTCAGATATACCATTTTTTTAAATGAGAGTATTTCAGACTGACTTGAGGCTTGATGAGTGTTATGGCAATAAAAAGAGCATCGTTGTGGTCCTTTGAGAATTGTAGAGCAGAGAAAGGCTAATGTCTCATGGGCTCAGATTCCAAGCCATGATTTTGCCATTACCATTGTGTCATTCACAAATATATTTATTTCAAACTGTTTGTTGAGGAGCTGTGGTGACCTGTGGAACCAATAGTGTGAAGGGGGAAAAAGACATTCAGGAAGCTGGATATTTCAAATTATATCTATTAAATGGATGCATTGAATTTTTAACTTCTCCAGGAATTGTTGGGGAAGGACCTAGGGCATCAGGGGAGGACCTGGCAGGCAGGGTCCTCCCATCAGCCCAGACTGGAGTGGAGCATCTCAGAGACACCAGAACAGCCCCAACCCAGGGCTTCATGCACCTCCTGGGGACAAAACTTTCTGCAGGTCCGTGGGTAGGAGGTGCAGGCTCAAGCATCCACAACATGATGATGGCCATTGCCAAGGGCAGGCCCCATGGCAGAGCCTGAGCTCAGAGCAGCTGCCAGGACTGGAGGATGACCCTGGTGACCACATCCTCGAGGTGCTTCTGTAGCTTCTCCCAAATGTCAGGAAAGTGGCCTGATGGAAACTGTGTGAATGGGTATGTATATACATACATATGTATGTACATGCGCCTGTATATAATCTATGTAAGTAGCACTCATATATGTGGCTGGGTGTGCCTCTGAATGCAGTTACATGAATTTCATGCTACAGAGAAGTCTGCTGACAGTCTGATGACTGCCTGATGATTCTCTGTATGGCTGACGCAGCTTATTGCTGAAAGAGTTGCTTGTTCAGGCCAAGGTTGAAGTTCTTCTTTAGGTATGAGGGACAGAGAATATCTTCTCAAAACTGAGACATGTATTGCTAGGTGAGAAATTGATTTTCTGATTAATTTTAGTTTAATCACAGCTCTAAATAGGGATTTTCTGTAAAAGTGCTGTGTCCTAAATTTGCTCTGTAGGCTTTAGTGATAATTGCCATAATTTTGTCTCTTTCTGTGTAATAGAAATACACTGCAATTTTGCATGTGGCTTGCAGGCTACACTCAAAAATATTTGAAATATACTGTTCTATCTTAAAAAAATATTTGTCATGCTTATTTTGAAGTGACTTTTCCAACATTCTGATGTATTTAATTGGTTTTAATATGATCAAAATCACAGAGTATTAGGGAAGTTATTCACTCTTAGACTGATATGGATTTCTAAACTGCCCATTGTTTCTCATATTTTGTTTCTCAAGTTCTTCTTCAGTGCCTCCACCTTTCTGTGCATAGAAACTAGGAGATATGTTTCATTAATTGTACATGAATTGCATAATCTTGCTGTACTTCCCTCAGAATTTGGATTCCAAAATTGTTCATGTGGGAAGTAAAATTTTTTGGCCTTTTTCCCAGAGTACACCATTTAATGTTTAGTTACACTACCTGGGAATTTTAAAAAGAAGTGAAGTGAATACCTCTATACTTCAGTTATGACTGTAGGCAGGAGATAAAGCAAAACTTACAATCTATTCTGGTCTGCAAATACTGACTTGAATGAAAGACATTTCTTCAAGTAGAGACTTCCACTTTTTTTTACCCTCTTCAATATAATTATTAAGAATATTTGTCAATAAAATGATATTTATGTAGACTATATTAACTATCTTTAACTGTGCAAATTTTGCATTGTTTATATCAATATGTTCTATCCTGCAAATTAGCAGAAGATTTACTGAAGTAAAATTCTACCTTTTCTTCAGTTTCCTTGAATCCTTCTATTACATACTTTAGTATTGCTTTACAGAATTGCTGTACTTCTATAGGTACATAGAACATATATTAACTTAAATGTTTCTAGTGATTTTGCAAACTCTTATCTACAGAAATTTAAAATTTAAAATGTTTCTGTACCTTACCATAGATTTTTAAATAAAATCAATAAGAAATATTAACAAGTGCAGACTCTCCTCTTTGACTGAATTGTAGTTGCCCTAAATTATTTTGCAAGAATCACAGCATGTAACCACAGCTTACTCTTTATTTTCATAATTACGAACTAGTTGCACTTTCAGAATATTCTTGATGCATCACACTGGCTATTTATGCTAGAATGTTACATGAAAATCTCATTTTAGACCAAGTCTTACTGTTAAGTGCTATACAAAAGTACAGGAAGTTGTGTTTCCTTTGAAAAGTTGACAAAAAAAAATGCAGTATAGAAGGTACTCATCATGATTTTTTCCTTGTTTTATTAATTGTAATATTTTCGTACTCCTTCCATTTTGAAGAAAATTAAAATATTTAGTTGTAAGATTGTAATACTACACCACTGCTACATGTTCATTGTGGGATGACTGGAACAAAGTATAAGCATTGCATTGTTTTTAATTTTCCAACCACCTATATCCAAGCACTGTAACATGTACTTTGGACTCTTGTGTCCTCAAAGCACATTAGATAAAGGCCAGTAATCATTGTCAAGAGCTAAATATTTATAAGCAGCATAAAGCTTTTTGCAATCCCAACAAATCTAGAATAAATTTCCGATAATGCACAAGCGCTCCCTCCAGATGCTTTCAGATTACAATAAACTAAATGCATTAGCTTAAAAAATGCAGGCTTCATGTGCTCTCTTGCTTTTGTAAATAATTGGGTTGTTCATATAAAGCTTGGTAAAATGCTGTGTTACATAACATAAAATTTCATTTTTAATAGAAAACTTAGATAAGTTAAGACCTAGATGTAAAAATGTCTTTCAAAATCTTTTTATTTTCCTTTCTAAATGATATTGGAATCCTTGAAAGAAAGCAGTATCTTTGGGTTTACAAGTTTCCTTTACTCATGATGCTTGCAGAGATCATAGTCAAGACAAGATAATCCTCCATTTGGCATCCTAATAGTTTCCATTATAACTGACTGACAGAGCTTTACAGTGCAATGAAATACTATTAAAAATAGGATCAAATTGTTTTCGTCCTCTGAAAAAAACTGCAAAAGGTCTTCCGGAAATTTTCATGGTATTGTGCACTTGAGAGGGATGAGCTTCTAATATTTTTTCTAGGGACAATCTTGCAAAAAATAAATCAACATTGGAAATATTGTCAGTATAAGAGAGTAATTTTTCACCTGCTGTACCAAACGCTTTTAGATGACACTCAGAAATATAATGAAAAGGTGGTAATGAAGAGTGCTTTAATTTTGGTCATCTTCAGGTGTTCACTTGCTACAAGAAGGGTTCATGCTATTATTCCCTAGTGAATGAAGCACACAAGTCAGAATGGAAATGGAAACACAAGTCAGTGATTAATTCTTGGATTCATTTAACTAATTGATTCATTTAATGATCTTTGTGGTGCTGTGCAAGATCTTTTGCCTCTGTCTGTTTCTTCCTCAGATTCTATTGAGTTCCTTAAGTAAGTTGTGCTATGAAATAACACTTTGGAATTGTGAAGGTTTCCCTCTTCAAGAAGAAGAAAGTGCTTTTTCTTTCTCTCAGTGGAATTCTGAGCAATTTAGTTATCTCTTGTTCAGCAAAATTCTCCTCCCTGCTATTCAGTAGGACTTTTAGCCTGAGGTCATAAGGAATTACGTTCCAAAGATTTTGGTTTAGGTTAATTTAAGTTCTAGATTCAGCAATATGCAATTTTCAATTGCAAATTAATTTTAAATTTAGGTTCTTTTCTGTGCCAAAAATTTGTATTACCATAATATTAATTTTTATTCTCTTTGTTCTATTTAATAGTTAGTTGCTTCCTGTGCATGGGCCTTGAAGCAATACTACAAAATAAAACAACAATGTAAGCATTTGCTTAAAAAAACCATATACATTATTGAAAATTTTTGGCTGAAAACTGAATATGACTTTATACATTAGAGATCTATATCAACAAGAAAACAGTTGCCACCCTCCCCCCCATTACTGAGTAAATTAATTGTGGAATGGGATTCTATTGACTATAAAAATGGTTGTAATTATTGGGTAGCTTGAATGAGTTGAACATAGAAGGATCTAAACTCAGAAAAAACCTGCTTTTAATTCCACTGCACACCCTTCAATAAATTGCAGTGATTAATTTATTTTGAACGTGACTGTACTTGTAACATGACTAACAGTAAAAGTTCCTTATCCATCCTGAAGAGGGAACCCTACCAACTGTGATGTCAGAAGGGAAAAAATGTCCTACCCAGTCTAGGCCAGACAGAGTAAGGCTAATGAGCAATTTTTTCCCCAGGGACTAGACAGTTGAGGAGAGAAGCCCAGCTAAACATGTGCTGAGAATGGAAATATATAGTCTAGCAATGTATTAGAAATAAATCTGCAAACATGAAATGAACTGAAGTCTGAGCAGTTCAGTGAGATGCCAAGAAAACAAGTTTTCCTTATTTAGCTGAGGAATGTAGGTGGTCTCTTACTTCAAACTGTTTCTTTTAGAAGCCCGTCTGATTAATGGTTAAAATAGTCTTCCTTTTTTTGAGTGACATAAATTTATAAATCCTCCACCTCTGTCTTCTTGCACCTTAGAACATCCTGGAATATATTTTTTGGAGCCTATTACTGCCTATTATTGTTGACCAAGCTCCTTAAATATGTATAGCCCCAGATTCATTGATCTTGTATATAAGGCTTGAAATAACCAAATTTTGCTTTGTAATGTATGCACTTTCACTTATTGTATTATTAGTAGAAAAGAAAAGAATTCCATTTAATAGCGCTTGAACTTAAGCCAAGACAAACTCTTGCAAAAATATATTATCCCCAAAGAACAGTGACATGACTGTTTGTAGGTAAAAACAATATGACAAAAACTAGACCTTGGCCAGTGTAAATACAAGCAGTCATTTTCTACTGCAATTTGAATATACTGTGCAAGGCTTTCATTGTCTGTAGTAACACTTTATCAGTGCTGCATCAAGAACAGAAAATGTCTTCTTACAGTGAAGTTGCCAGTCTTCTGTACTTTTGTTATAGAGGTCAGAAAAAGTCCTATACATCCCTTTCCGTGATCGCTACTGTTCTGTCATAGAGGGTCATATTGGAACAGGTGCTCCTGAGCATTCTTTTTAATTTTCATACTAGTATATGTATATGTATATGTGTGTCACTGTAAAGATGAACTGCCTTATTTCTGGGGTTTTTTTTGGATGAATAATCTTGCATAAAACCCTCACAATAATATATGCAAAACACCTATTATGTTGGTGAACTGATTTTGCATAAAATCTCTCAGATGGAGGCAATAGAGGGTTAGACAGGGAATACTAGCTTAAAGTATGACCTGCTAATCTGATTCTACTATTTGTCAAGAAAAATGAATCAGAAAGTCATCTTGAGACACTCTCAAATAACAGTTTTAACATCTACTGTAGATGAAGAGACTAACACTACTGTATAAGCATTGTATAGCTGTGTTTCAACATGAATTCTATTTAATCAGTTACTCTATTGCAAATTAATTGTTAGTTCATACAAAAAATAAGACTGTAAACTTTCACCTGCTTTGACAAATGTTGGTCTACTATCAACAGGTATGTTCCAGCATAGCATGCGCACTGTAACGTGACTTTTAGTGTACAGTTACAGATTAATGAATCTGATGATGACAATATTTTGCAAAATCATGTGCGATAGTATAGATATTGATAGAATGAATCAGCTAAAATCTGTGGTCTTGAGTTTATAAAAAAAATTAGTACAATGTCATGATTTGTTTAAATACAGGTGTCAAAGAACATGCAAGAGCTTTTTGCATATTTTCGTTTGTCATGAAAAAAATCCTTGTTGTTTCAAGAATCTATTCAAATCAGAAACACGGAACAGAAAATAATATGCACATTCATACATTTGCACACACATATACACATACTATACAATTAATCTGATCTTATCATATAAGAAAAGTCAGTTAGTAGTGTTTGGAGGCAAAATCTACTTGGGATGTGAGAAGGACTGACATATAATACTATTTTGTGCAAAAGTATGTACTTTGAACTTATTTTCTGCAAGACTTCTGCAAGCATTTTCAGTTAATGCTCTGCACATAATATAAAGGAACAGAGTAAATGTAAAGCAAATCCCTGTTTTGATGGGATATTGTTTGACAAGTTCTCTTCTTATTGTAGATATTTTGTTGTACAATTTTGTTGTTTTAACAAGTTTGTTAACTTCAGCCTGACTAATGTTTTCTGCCTTCACTATTGGTAATGCACTTAAGTATGTATTGTTCTATATCCTTTTTGCAACTCAAACTGTTTGAGCAAAAGGGAGTTTAAATTCTAAATGACATTTATTATGTATTCCCACATCATGATGAGTACCTTATATCAAAAGGTTAAGAGGATAGCTGTCGTTTAAGATCACTTATTACTATTTCTTAAAAAAAATAAAATCAAATGTTAAACTAGAAATTAAATATTGAAATTGAAACCTGGAGATTTAAAAACAAAATTTTAAAGTCCAGCAAAGAATAGAACAAAATCCCTTAAGAAGGTATAACTGAAACAGCATTCAGTGGGCCCAAGTCTTCACGCATACTGCTAGGATGTACTGTCAATAGTTTTAATACATATATATATATATATATATATATATGACTTCACCAAAGCAAGTCCTGTCTAACCAACTTAACCAACCTAGTGACATTCTATGATGGAATGACTACATTGGTGGACAAGGGAAGGCCTACAGATGTAATTTATCTGGACCTATGTAAGGCCTTTGACATGGTCCCCTGCAACATCCTTCTCTCTAAACTGGAGAGAGATGGGTTTGATGAGTGGACAATTAAGTGGATAAGGAGTTGGTTGGATAGTCACCTCCAGAGGGTAGTGGTCAACAGCTCAGGATACCAGTGGACATCAGTGACAAATGGTGTCCTTTAGGGGTCTCTATTGGGACTGGTACAATTTAATGTCTTAACTAATGACATAGACAAAGGGATCATGTAGAGCCTCAGCAAATTTGCAGATGACCCCAAGCTGAGTGGTACAAACGACATGTCTGAAGGACAGGAGGGACCTGGATAAGCTCGAGAAATGGGCCCATGGGAATCTCACGAGGTTTAACAAGACCAAGTGTGAGGTCCTCCATGTGGGTTGAGACAACCCCTGTTATCAACACAGGCTGAGAGATAAACAAATCAAAAGCAGCCCTGATGAGAAAGACTTGTGTACTGGTGGATGAGAGCATGGACATGACCCAGCAATGTGCACTTGCAGCCCAAAAAGCCAGTTTTTTCCTGGTCTGCATCCAAAGCAGCATGGTCAGCAGGGTGAGGGAGGTGATTCTGTCCCTCTGCTCTGGTGAGACCCCACCTGGAGTTTTGGGATCCCTAACACAGGCAGGACATCCATCTGTACACACAGATGGTTAGAGGAATAGAGCACCCCTCCTATGTGGAATGTCTGAGACAAGTTGTTTTTTCAGCCTGGAGATGAGAAAGTTTCAGGAAGATCTCATTGCAGCCTTCTGGTACATGAAGGGAGTCTAAAAGAAGGATGGAGAGAGACTTTTTTCATGGGCATGTAGTGACACAACAAGGGGATATAGCTTCAAATTGAAAGGGGATAAATTTATATTATGTATTTAAAATAAATTCTTTATTGTGACTGTGATGGGGCACTGGAACAGGTTGTCCAGAACAGTTGTGGATGGCCCGTCACTGGCAGTGTTCAAGGCCTGATTGGATGAGGTGCTGAGTCAGCATGTCTAGTGAACAATGCCCCTGCTCATGGCAGTAGCATTGGAAGTAGATGATCTTTAAGGTCACTTCCAATCCAAGGTATTTTCTATTTGTTTTGTTTTGTTTTGTTTTGTTTTTTAATGAAACATTGTGGATTAAAAGAAATGGTAACCAAAGAATGCTTAAGAGAGTGTATCGCATTTGTGGATTTAACCGTATGGAAATAAAAAGTTTCCTTTATATGAGTGCTGTATTTTGGTATTCAAGATGATATTAACCACAGTAAGGGTCTGTAGTGAGTAAGTGAAAAAGAGATGGAGTTACTGTGAGGCATCTTGGTTAGAAGCACATTAATAAGTTATGAAGATAAATGTATTTGCATTTATTTTTAAGTGCCTTCGATTGTCAGTGAGCTAAGCTTATGAATATCAAGCAATGATACACCATTGAAGTTAGAAAATATACTGTTTGTCTTGAAATCTTATTGATATAATGTTGCTGATAGTATTTCATATGGAAAGTGGCTCACAGACCAAATTCACAAGCAAGAAACTGAAGGACATAGAAAACAGCGATTTGTAAACTATTTCTCTGATTGTTGTTTTTATATAGTTATAATTTCACAAAGTGATTCTGCAAAGTCCTCTTTTAATTCACGTGACTTCTATTGACTGAGCAAAAAACTAGGATGTTACTCAAAATGATAGAAGCATATTTTTTCCAAATTAAAAAAAAAATTAGCTTCTTAAGAACACTGAAAGCAAAAATAATTAAACCCTAGTTACATTTACCTTATTTGTCCTTGAGTTTTCTCTAGATGATAGGTTAGTTTGGAAAACCGTAACACTTTGTAGTTAAGAAAAATTTAAAAGTATTTGTTGTGTGTTCATCTTAATTCAAGCTTACTTTTGTCAAAAAATGTTATCTAAACTATAAGAGTAAATATCTGTAAATGGCATAGAATCATAAATTTAGAAGTCCTATTCCATTCAGTAAGTAAAATTGTCACAAGGAAATTAAGGATGACTTTACTTCCATTGTTTAATTCATGTATTATTTATAATCTGATAAAATTATTATGGCTTTTGTCTGGCCACCTTAAACCAAGAGCTGAGCTTGGTTCATACCATGTGGCTTGTCAGCTCTAGCATAATTTCTCAGAAATGGTTGTGCAGGCAAATACATGAAGCTCTGGAAATTGGATATGGCTATAGAAGAAGGTTTTACTGAAGTTTCTGTTGCACTTGACCAGGCACCTTTTTCAAATGTACATGCAGAATGTCACTTCTTCTCTCCAATACCTAATATTATTCCATATCTGGCATTCCACAAACTTGTATTTGAAATCTATGAGTGAAATGCACAACTTTAGTAAAATGTCTGATTTTAAAAATCAGTATCTTCTTCTGTGGTGTTTCTTAAAATATGAAAACCAAGTTGCCTTTCAAGAAACTGCTGGGATCAAAGATATAACTTTTATACAGATGTGGTAGGTCTGATGCCAGGAGAAGCAGCTATATTGTCACATGCAGGAGGCTAGAAAAACTCTTGTCAGTCAGTTGCTTCCAACATTTTAACAATTTTTGTTGTTCTTATCTTGGTATTCTGTGGGTCGGATGGTCAAATATATTACACTGCCTTTTATTCTTAGAACAGTGTTTGATTTTTACAGAATGTTTTGATCACTCTGATTTTGGCACTAAATGTTGTATGTTAGTAAAATGGCAAAAAAGAAGAATATATCAGAGAACAGATCTTGGTATTCTCTTTTGCTGAAGACATAGACAACCACTCTCTTTAACTAAATTATGCCTTTGTCATTCTATGAGGTGAAACACTCAAATTATACTTAAAGTGAAGGAGCTCTTTAGTCGTCTGTCTTACAGGAGATACATATTTAAAAGAAGATGATAATAACAAAAACCCATACAGATGTTTAATAAGATACCCAAATATCCCTTAATAAGATATCCAAAATAGACTGCTTTGTCACTAGTTTATGAATTNGCAGTAGCATTGGAAGTAGATGATCTTTAAGGTCACTTCCAATCCAAGGTATTTTCTATTTGTTTTGTTTTGTTTTGTTTTGTTTTTTAATGAAACATTGTGGATTAAAAGAAATGGTAACCAAAGAATGCTTAAGAGAGTGTATCGCATTTGTGGATTTAACCGTATGGAAATAAAAAGTTTCCTTTATATGAGTGCTGTATTTTGGTATTCAAGATGATATTAACCACAGTAAGGGTCTGTAGTGAGTAAGTGAAAAAGAGATGGAGTTACTGTGAGGCATCTTGGTTAGAAGCACATTAATAAGTTATGAAGATAAATGTATTTGCATTTATTTTTAAGTGCCTTCGATTGTCAGTGAGCTAAGCTTATGAATATCAAGCAATGATACACCATTGAAGTTAGAAAATATACTGTTTGTCTTGAAATCTTATTGATATAATGTTGCTGATAGTATTTCATATGGAAAGTGGCTCACAGACCAAATTCACAAGCAAGAAACTGAAGGACATAGAAAACAGCGATTTGTAAACTATTTCTCTGATTGTTGTTTTTATATAGTTATAATTTCACAAAGTGATTCTGCAAAGTCCTCTTTTAATTCACGTGACTTCTATTGACTGAGCAAAAAACTAGGATGTTACTCAAAATGATAGAAGCATATTTTTTCCAAATTAAAAAAAAAATTAGCTTCTTAAGAACACTGAAAGCAAAAATAATTAAACCCTAGTTACATTTACCTTATTTGTCCTTGAGTTTTCTCTAGATGATAGGTTAGTTTGGAAAACCGTAACACTTTGTAGTTAAGAAAAATTTAAAAGTATTTGTTGTGTGTTCATCTTAATTCAAGCTTACTTTTGTCAAAAAATGTTATCTAAACTATAAGAGTAAATATCTGTAAATGGCATAGAATCATAAATTTAGAAGTCCTATTCCATTCAGTAAGTAAAATTGTCACAAGGAAATTAAGGATGACTTTACTTCCATTGTTTAATTCATGTATTATTTATAATCTGATAAAATTATTATGGCTTTTGTCTGGCCACCTTAAACCAAGAGCTGAGCTTGGTTCATACCATGTGGCTTGTCAGCTCTAGCATAATTTCTCAGAAATGGTTGTGCAGGCAAATACATGAAGCTCTGGAAATTGGATATGGCTATAGAAGAAGGTTTTACTGAAGTTTCTGTTGCACTTGACCAGGCACCTTTTTCAAATGTACATGCAGAATGTCACTTCTTCTCTCCAATACCTAATATTATTCCATATCTGGCATTCCACAAACTTGTATTTGAAATCTATGAGTGAAATGCACAACTTTAGTAAAATGTCTGATTTTAAAAATCAGTATCTTCTTCTGTGGTGTTTCTTAAAATATGAAAACCAAGTTGCCTTTCAAGAAACTGCTGGGATCAAAGATATAACTTTTATACAGATGTGGTAGGTCTGATGCCAGGAGAAGCAGCTATATTGTCACATGCAGGAGGCTAGAAAAACTCTTGTCAGTCAGTTGCTTCCAACATTTTAACAATTTTTGTTGTTCTTATCTTGGTATTCTGTGGGTCGGATGGTCAAATATATTACACTGCCTTTTATTCTTAGAACAGTGTTTGATTTTTACAGAATGTTTTGATCACTCTGATTTTGGCACTAAATGTTGTATGTTAGTAAAATGGCAAAAAAGAAGAATATATCAGAGAACAGATCTTGGTATTCTCTTTTGCTGAAGACATAGACAACCACTCTCTTTAACTAAATTATGCCTTTGTCATTCTATGAGGTGAAACACTCAAATTATACTTAAAGTGAAGGAGCTCTTTAGTCGTCTGTCTTACAGGAGATACATATTTAAAAGAAGATGATAATAACAAAAACCCATACAGATGTTTAATAAGATACCCAAATATCCCTTAATAAGATATCCAAAATAGACTGCTTTGTCACTAGTTTATGAATTTTTCTCTCAGAATTATTTCTCTTTGTAGTGTTAGCAACTTTGACATTTGACCAGAACATTCAAAATCTTTTTACCAAGACATGTTTATCCTAGCTGTGACAGTGAGCCAACTGAGGCAGGATAAAAAAAAATCCAGTATATTCAATTCAAATATATTGTGTACTTTGTACCCTAGAAGGCAAACAATGAACCACTTTTTGTTCTTTGCCAGTTCACTCCTCTTAGTGGAGCACTTTTAAAGGGGAGATGAGATGCTTTTCACTTTTCTAAAAGTTAATAGTTTTCTGCTGACTCCAAGATATTAAGGTCTTTTCATATGACTGTCAGATATAAAGAAGAGAAAATATTTTAAGAATTGAGTTGATAATTGGATGTATTTCCTTGATGAAATCTCACACTATTGAAATATTTAGGGAAAATATTCTATATGTTTTTTACAGTAAGTCAAGTGAATCTCATCTCTTGATTAATTTCACAAGTATTTTGCCTTTTGTACTTCTTGTACATTAGGTCAAATTATTATAAGGATGATAGTTTGAGTCATATCACTTGTCGTAGTTTGAGGACAGGTGTCTGCTAAGGAAGGCAGGAGCCTCCCTTGGAATAGGAAATGTAATCCCCTTCCCTCCGAATTAGTATAATTTTGAAATTAAAGGGGCTTTCAGACAATGTTGTGGGAAAAGGAATAACAGTTCTTTACTACTATATATATATATATATATATATATATATGTATATCAAGACAGACAAACAACAACAATGGCAACCACAACAAACAAGAACAGAGCAAACCCCCAGTCCAGTCTCTTCTTGCTCCCTGTTAGCAATTGGGCAGGACGGGTGCGATGGCTCCTCCTCGGCTGCAGGGGGCGCTGTAGCGCAGGTCTCGGCTGTCTCTCCCTGGCAGTGATGGCAGGCGTGGCCCCAGGAGGGATGGAGCCTGGACTTCTTGTAGGCAAAAACCCCGAAGCTGCAGCAGGGGTCCGGCAGGGCTGGGCAGGGCAGGGCAGCCCGACTCCCAAGCCACGGCTGGCAGGGGCTGGCTCCGGGAGAGGCAGGCAGGCAGCAGAAGCCAGGAAAACTCCACAGTGGTGACAAGCAATGGCAGCTTCCCTCTCTTCTGAATGCCGAGAGGCAAAGAGGGCGAGCTACTGCTCCCCTTCCCTTTTCCCAGCCCAGCTGTCCTGAGATCTCTGCCTCCTTCAAGAGGGAATGTCCAAATAAGGGAATAGCTACTTACAAGTTTTTTTACTCGACTGGTCTTTCTATTGTTTCTCCTAAGCACCCAGTCGTTATGGTGTCTTAGCAACGTATGGGCAAAAATTCCCTGAGATAAGAGAAACAACAAAAAAGAAGGATTCCAAACCCCAACATCACTAGAGACTGATGTCCTGAAGCAATGCCTTGTAAACATGCCAAAGGACTCTAAGGGAGCTCTGTGTGCAATGTCATGTCTTTCCTCCTGTTTTGGGATTCTGTGTTGTCTCATTCATCACTCATGAAAGGGAAAAAACCCAGCCAATAAGTTTCATATAACTCACAGGATAATGGAAATCAAAGGTGTGGTCCTAAGCATGATTTCCTAAGGTCTGAAGAGAGATTTTGCTTTCTAAATTGTGTTTGGAGCTTTGTCAGGATTCAGATATTTAAGTTATCTGGAAAAATATTTGCTCTTAACTCTTCAGTTAACCTTTTCTTCTCCTCACCACTTACATAATGAAGTATTTTGATGATAATATGAAGAATTTTATGTCAGACTTAAAGAAATATTGACAAGAAGAAAATTAACATGAGAAGGGACAGATGTACTGAAAATTCAGAATCTCATCTACCTGTTTTAACAAAACTTGATTTTTTGGGATTTTTTTGGTTGGTTGGGTTATTTTTGTTGTTGTTGGTTTTTTTTTAGGGTTTTGTTTTGGTTTGGGTTTTGGTTTTTTGTTTGTTTGCTTGTTGGGGTGGGTTTTTTTGGGTTTTTTTGTTAAAGGTTTTGTTTGGGTTTTTTTTGTTTGTTTGGTTGGGTTTTTTTTAATTTTGAGCCAAATAATGATGATATATAGGTCTTAGTAGGTCTTTTCACAACTCAGAATTTGGTAGGAGTCCAAAGTAGGTCTAGGTAAGTGTGTGATTTCTTTTTGAAGTGTAAACATTTTGCACACTTGATAGCCTCTGTTTTCTATCAGTATTCCTCTCACTGTATCCCATTCCTATTTTTGACTCAAAATTGTTAACAGTACATTTTCTTCATAAAGTTCCTTACTTTCAGTCCATTGTGTAATTGAACTTCAAGATGTGTTGTGGAGGAAAAGGTGTTTGGTTTAAGAAGCAAGATTATTTATGTCTTAGGATGTGGGGGTTTTGCAGAGTTGAAGTTTTTTTTTTTTTAATTTTTCACAGTTACTTTATTTCAATAGTATTAAAAAAGTCCCCTGAATAAGTATGAAAAAGTGATGTGAAAGCACAGATCAGATGTCAAAGTGTAAATCATTGGTTTAAAGATAGATTGAGCTCAACTGATTTATCTCATCTCTCTTGGCTGATAACAGGTAATCTTTATGTTCCTAAATTTGCTATCCATTGCTTGTTGCTTTTCTATATTTTAAAGTCTCTGTTTCAGAACCTTCTCCATTTCAGTTTTCTGGCGATATATAGCTGAAACTTGGATAATAGCCTTTGTGCATTAGTTTTCTCATTTTCTAGTATATATGTTGTTAAATTTTTCTTGGTACAAGTTTTCCGTGATATACTAACATTATTATTTTTCTTTGAAAAGCTTAAAAAAGGTAATAGGATAAAAAGTATTAATACATTTTTGCAGTGTTAGCCCCGGGCAATAGTAGAAGTATAAATGGATATGTACGCTTTTTATGGGAGTGAGCCACACATAATGCAATATTATACTACTACCATCTTTCCTGTGAGTGTAAGTTAGGATGAGCAATGATAGGATTGTTCAGCTTGAGGGTAATAGGGTGATGAAGTCACATGTAGTGAAATTACAAATCAAATGGTTAGTCCCTAATACAATTAACTTTATCCTTCTAGATGGAGATTAGAGCAGAATTGGACATTGTCAGAATGCTAAAGCGGCCCCAAGAATTGAGGTCAGTTTCAGAATACATGGTCATATTACTTTCCAGGGATGTTTTCTAATCACTGTCATTGGTGCAAGGAAAACTTCTCCTGCCAAATTTGTATCTTCTTTGTGGTCGAGCTTCAATGCTCAGGGTTGGTATGCTGCAAGTCACTAAAATTGCCAGAGATCTTTTACCTATAACTAGATGGTAACCTGAGTTGGGTTTTTTTTTTAATTAATAAAAAAGTCTTACAGATTTTCATAGAAATTTGCTTTACTGAATTTTCTTTTGAAATTGAAGTAGATATTTTCTGTACAATGCAATTTGCTTTACTGAATTTTCTTTTGAAATTGAAGTAGATATTTTCTGTACAATGCTTCATTGCTTTAATAAGGGGACATTTAACTCTCAGGAGCAGGATTCTGTAGGATACCCATATGCCCTTGCACTCTGAAAAAGACCCCATGCTTTATTCCTTTTACATATCTAGTTACATGGTATATGAGAAATATTAGTAAATATGTTATTTAATGTCTTTAAACAAAACCTCGGCGTCAGGTATCACATGTCTTGTGTGTTTGCTCTGAGAAATAATTTGCACACTAATGATATTTTCAGTATAAAAACTGCCGACTTTGTAACTGATGAAAACTTTCAAGGTGGAAAAACAAAAAACCCTCATTTTTTACATCAAGCAAAGTGCCTGTAAACAGATGATTTATGGCTTGCTATGTGACCTGTCTCACTAATAATGAAATATTCAAATACCATAACCTTTCCCATCTGTTCAGTGAGCAACTGTAACTTGGTATTTGGCATCTGATCTTTGCAACAATTAAACTCATTCTTTACATAAGTAACACAGGTGATGAGAATATGTTAAAGGCCAATAAGATTTTCAAGTGGTTCAGTTAAAGTAACACACACAGATGCAGTTGGAGCCTGTTCACACCACAGTGTAAAGTTTAGTCCTTTCTGATCTTGAAGATCTTCTAAGAAAGGAGGACAAACTGGGGTCTTAGTTTCCAAATATTTAAATCAACCTTAATCAGATGGCGAAAATCTCCTCATTCAGCACTTAACAATGTTGACTGCCTTCCAAAATTGCCTATAACAAGAGAAGAAATGCACCTTTGCAAATTTATAAATATTTCATTAGAATCTGTGAAATTCCAGTGCTTACTGTCTATTATTGGTCTATTCTGACATTTATATAAATTTTCCTCATTTTTCATAGGTCTATATTCCATATTAATTCTTGAAATTTTCCAAAGTGAAATGGAATTAGAGCTTGCTGGTAGCATTGTGGATCACAGAGAAATTAATTTTTGTAAATGCTGTTGAAATCGTGACTTATACTGAGAAATTTCAAGAATTTCAAATGCCTGCTTTTTACAATCCCCAAAATGACTTTTCTGTGTAAATTTGGTACAGTGTGGATAACTTCATCTGTATACTAATCTTAGGCTATGAAATATCTCAACAAGAAAATTTTGTTTTAAGCATTCCTTTAAAATACATACTACAATATAAAATATAGAGTGGAGTAACAATTTTATAGTTCATGTTAGAATCCTTCCTCATTTAAAAGATAACTGGAGATAAACAAAAGATTGACTAGAGATAAACAGACCTGTTATACACTTGTTTCTATAGGTGGATTATGTGTTCATTTGCAGGAACTTGCTTTTATTTTGAGAGTGGAGGAAAGAGGATGCCTTGTTAATGACACTTGACTGACTTCAATATTGAGTTTTTGTTTCCCTATTACTGTTCTGGCTTTCTTTATATAGCAGAAAATTCTCTCTGGAGTCTTGACCTCACTGCCGATGCCTTTGACACCTTGACTCTTCCTTTTTTTGCATAACTTTGAGGGAGGAAACTTGATTTCTCCCATGAATGCTAGTACTCACCTTTAACACCAGGGGTTTTGGTTTGGTTAGGTTTGTTTTTTGTTTAAGTTTTGTGCATTTATTTTGCTCTTTAGTGGGTTTTTGTTTGTTTGTTTATTTTATTTTTGGTATTTTTCCAGAGCTAATTTTGGTTATCATTTGTTTGCTTCCTTTCTTTTGTCTTTGTGTGGCCTCCTTTATCTAAATCTTTGGCTTTATTCAAGGGAAAACACTCATACTTGTGATATGTGACAGTATCATATAAGAAAAAAGCTAACGCATTTTAGTTGATTTTCTGTCATTTGAGGGAGCTGCTGTAATGTCTTTTGTCATCAACTTCATATTTGTCAAACTGTTCCTTAACTGGTCTGTTTTTGACATACTTTGACCTTTCCTACACTTGGTTCTTTTACACATGCTGATATACTAAAGAACTGACCTAAATATTTCTTTGAGTACTTAGAAGTTTCAATATCTTTATGAAGAGAATTTCAAATTAATTTAAAAATCTTTGGGAGTGGTGTATACACATACTGTTTTGGCTGTGGGAACTACACCACGTGGATTTTTTCTTTGTCTAACCTGACAGCTATGGTCTTGTCAATGACATCTTCTAAGCAGAAAATACTAGGAACATTTTTCAACTGAATCAAAAGTTAGGATGATAAATATTTTAGTTATTTGATAGAAATTTATTTGTCGATGTTGCTGTGAAACTAGTATTTGTCAATTGACTCTCATTTTTATATTACCTTTCTCTTTTACAGGTCTTCATTTCCTGTGAATTGTCACTGTGGTGAGAAAGCTTGGAGTTTACTCTTTCATTGTGACTCCTTTGTGAAATTATTTATGATTTATTTTGACTAATTCTAGAGATTTGAAGATAATCTCAGTTTCCGAGATCAAACCAAGTCCAAGTATTTGTGTAATTACAAAATGTTCTTTTCTCCCCTAAGTAACTTCATAATTCTGAATCCTCTGTCTCTTGGGAGAGAAAAAGATGTTAATAAAACAAAATTTACTCACTTTTTCTCATGTTTCTAAAATGTGTAAATGATACTGAGCTTTAAAAACTAATGGTTTGGTCCAGTAATTATCTACAATGCATCAGAAAAGAATGAAAAGCAAGGAGAGTTGAGATACTGGAAAAAATACAACTACAGACAGATGCAGAAGTACTGATTTTGGCTGGGCTACAGTTAATTTTCTTCAGAGTAGCTACTATAGAGCTATATTATAGTCTTGTGCTGAAAAGGGGGATGTTTCTGTTACTGCTGAGAAGTGCTTATGCTGAGTCAAAGCCTTTTCTGCTTCTCACTCCACCCTGACAGTGAGAAGGCTGGGGAAGTTGGTAGGGGATTCAACCAGAACAGCTGACCCAAACTGAGCAAAGGAATATTCCAGACCATATGGTATCATGCTCAACATATAGAGCTGAGGGAAAAAGAAGGAAAGGGGGGGATGTTTGAAGTGATGATGTTTTTCTTTCCAAGTCAACATTATACATGATGGAGCCCTCCTTTCCTGGAGATGGCTGAACACCTGCCTGCCTGGGAAGTGGTGAATGAGTTCTTGTTTTGCTTTGCTTTGCTTATTAAAGTCTTTCCCTCAACCCACAAGCTTTCTCATTTTTACTCTTGTTATTCTCTTCCCCCATCCCACCAGGGAAGAGTCCATCAGTGGCTCTGTAGTACTTAGTTGATGTTTGGTTAAAGCATGACAGCAACGTAAGAAAACCACTTCATTTTAAACCTAAAAAACATATCTTGTAATGATATTTATTGCTATGAATTCTTTGAATCATTATAGAAACTGGATGAGTAGGTGACAATACAATCACGAAGAGTGAGATAGCAGTCTGGCTGCATAACAGATTTATCCAAAGATATGCTGATACATCTGTTATTCTGCACGTCAGTTTTTGGAAGCTATGAGTGATATTTGCAGATGAAACGTTGGCAGTGGGTATCAAACATAACAAAATAACTAAGATCTGTGTACAGTGTCTGATAAGACCTGAAATCTGTTTCTCTATGCAATTGCTTCATAAAGTATACTTAGAAATATTTAAATGACTTCACACACCTCTTGCCGGGGTAATCATAAGTCACTCGGAGTGTCAAAATTCTGTAATGAAGTGTTTGCAAAAATAAGATATTCATTCCCAAGGAAGTTTTCAAACTTGCTGCTCATATTCTCTTTGATATAAATGTTTTTTATCTCCAAACAGAAGAGTTCATTTTTAAAATTTACTCTTGACTTTTTCCCCTGAAGTCATGAAATCACTTTTATTTCTACCTTTTCTTTTACACCAAACATTTTACAGCATTTAGATATGAATAAAGTCACAATGCAACTAATTATGAACTGTGAAGTGTACTTAACCCTGCAATTCTGTATTGTAATATTTTGAACCCTGCTGAGGGAAAGATATTTTGGTTTCTGTAATTAAATGTATATTGATTATGAAGAACTCCTGGCAAGAGAACAATAGAGAAAATTTCAAACCCATTTTTTAAACAGATTCTTAGAAATAAGTAAAACAAATTCAGAAAGCTAAAGCAAGTCCCCGCAATATAATATTCAAGCTAGCTATTGTAATAAACTAAAACCAATGGTCTTTTTAATACTGTGTGGGGAACTAATACCTTTGATTCTTATGCAAACATCTCATTCTCATATAAATATCCATAATCTTAGAAAGACCTATCAAAGACAAAATACCCAAGGGTATATATGTAAAGCTTTTTAAGAATCTAAATATGCTAATTGAATGCTTCTGCAGTTCTATTAAGCGAAACAATTCTGCGTTAATTACACATAATCTGTGTAGGCTAATTTTTTATATTAAATAAAATTAAAGTGTTTACATTGAAATAGGAACTTTCCATGCTCTAGTTAGCATTCCATAATTGTTCTAGGAGATATATGAGTGCAAGCAAATTATACATTTAAAATAAGCCTATACAAAAAATTCCAAATAAAAAGAAGTTCTACTGTTGATATTGGTGGAAGTAAATGTAGGGCATAAGATAAGTGATCAGTTATGACAAACTCAAATTTTTCAATTTCATACCTTGGATTTTTAAATGCTACTCCAAAGCAGAGGTGGTTTTCTATTGAAATGACACCTACATGAACTTGATTCTTCTGCAATCTTTATTTCTGTCTGCAACTTCTGTTAATTCTTGTTTCATCAGATAATTTCTCCAGTCATTTTAAACACACACCAGCATTCATTCAAATACGTGCTTTGTTTCCGAACTGGTATATTTTGTCATCAGTGTGCTTTTCATTATATGGACAGAGAAGTGTTAAAATAAGTAATGTCATAACTAAATGAAGGCAGATTGATTTTTGGGAAATAAAAGGGAAAAAGAAACAACAGAATTCTTATGTCAAGATCGTGTGTGGATTTGTCTCTGAGCTTAGGCTGAATTACAATTCAGTTCAAGATATAACAGTTCTCAAGCAAAAGCTTAATTTATTTTAAGTTTTGAGGAAGTCAGCTTGTAACAAGAACATCATATTTTACAAATTATGTACTTTAGGAATTTGGCTATAAAGTGTATCTTCACTGTGTTCTTTCTGTTGGAAATGAGGGTTATTCCAAAAATGTATGTCTACTGCAATATTACTCTACAAAGACTTTATGGCTAAGGGGTTTATTTAAGGCCCCCAACTCTATGCTTCCTTACCTACCTCCCCTAAATACTGTCAAGGCTATTTTTGGTTCAATTATATATTTCCTGCTTCATACTACTCCATCATGTTGGTTTTTTTCTGTTACCACTCTGTAGTTTCTGATTGAAATCTGGGCGTAAGCACTTTTTGTTGTTTTGCGACAATCTACTCCCTTAGCAGTCCAGATAGGGAAGTCTGGTTTTTAATATGCTTTAGCTTCAGCAGCTGAGTTCTTATCTGAATGATCTTTACATATCTGCTACACTCCCAATCCTACTTTAAGAAAGGTAAGACACATGAAGTCAATGTTGACTCTTTAGGCATCATAAGATTTTGCAAAGATACTGCAGCAACTCCTTTTTTTTTTTTTTTTTTT
>VZTJ01004571.1:137913-184826 GCA_013397795.1 Orthonyx spaldingii
ATTTTTGAAAAAAACTGCAGCCACTCCTTTTTTTTTTTTTTTTTTCCCCCAGAAGTTACTGGAAACTGTAAGCTTACAATTTTACAATTTTCTGTTAAGACTTCCTTCTAACTTAGGTAAAATTTCAAGCTTATTTTTATCATCTTATATATGCGATGTGAGGTAGCAGATAACTGAAAGCCTAGAAAACCCTGCTAATCTGTTAATGTGACAAAAGATAGAATGATCAAGTATGAAGCATGTATGTACAGAAATTCAGCACACCAGTATCTAATTCTGTAAAACATAAAACTTCAACCAAAGTACATCTGGAACATCATATATGTTGCAAAAGTGGTGGTTTTTTTAACACTGACTTGAAAAGCTACTGAACCGCAATAAAACTGAAATATGCAGCAGACTTTGCAATGATTTGAATTGTAATGAAATGGAAGAAATTTTAGACGCAGTGCACAGAACCTTTGGGAAAATACTATGTTTGTTCCAAAAATAAATCATAAAAGTTTTAATACAAAGTATTGAAAATAATTTAATTTAGTAAAATGTTTTTGCTTATAGGTTTTAACAGAGAATAGTGAACACCTACAGTCTTGTTTCTGTAAGTGGTGTAAGAAAAGCTTAGTGTAGACATCTGATGTCTAGGGGAAATAGTGTTGATATGTTGGAAAAATGTTAAGAACCTCTCAACCAAGCTACAGAAGTAGTAAAACATAACTCTCCATCTCAGGAGTATTATCTGAGGTAAATGGATCTATAGAAATTGTATGTGTGGTTTTCCATATAAACGGAAGGATGTGGTCTTTTACCCACTATAGTTCAGGCATTATTTTACAATTACATTCTTTGAGAGTTGCAATGGAGACAAAGTAATTGAGATTAGTAGATAATTAGATAATTCAGTAATAGATAAATAAGATTAAATAGCAATCTTTGGGGAATTAGTAGGTTTGTGGTTCAGCATAACATATGTGTGAGCTTGGGTATGTTGGTCTACTTGATCCATTTGTTTCCTATCTCCATATGGGGAATCATTAATTTAAGCCCCCCAGACAACATGGTAATGAGCTGTAGTGCTATACACATATATGGCTAACAAATTATCTCCTCTATATTGTCCCTTCCCAAAAGAATAAATGTCATTTTCAAATTTCCACTTTTTGCAAACTCTTAAGTATCATTATCAGATCACACAAAATCACAGAACGGTTGGAGTTGAAAGGAACCTCTGGAGATCCTCCAGTCCAAACTCTGTTCTAAAGCAGGTCCACCTAGAGCACATTGCACTTGATTGCATCCAGGTGGGTTTTGGTTATCTCCACAGAAGGAGATTCCACCACCTTTTTGGGCAGCCTATCCCAGTGCTCTCTCACCCTAAAAATAAAGATTTTCCTCATATTCAAATGGAATTTTCAGTGTTTCAGTTTCTTCCTGTTCCTCTTATCCTGTTGCCAGGCACCACTAAGAGTCTGATCCCATCCTCTTGTCACCCTTAAGATATTTGTATGCATATGTTTATGTGCTCTTATTTAGTTAAGGTATGCTGTCAGTTACAAAAACTCTTGTCCAGAGAAATTGCAAGAAAATGAACTGTCTTTTGCATGAATCTCTGGCTAGATTATTTTTGTGCTAAAGAGAAGGAGGATTATTTTAAGACAACCTCAGATTTAATTAAAGTGCATTAAAAGGAATTTTCATCCTAGTCAGAATTTGACAGGTCCAAGACAGAAGTACAGACACACTGATGCCAAGGTAGACAAAAATGTGTTGGTATTTATAATGTATTCTCATTAAATCAGGAGGCATCAGGGCTTAATAGACTTGGAGTGCAATTGCATCCAACCAGCTGTCTGGAAAACCTCTGTGTTCTGCACCTGTTCAAATATGATTTTTCTGCCTTTGTACACCATCCATGTTTTTTTCTCTCTGTGTATCTCCACTTGAAAATTTGAGGAAGTGTAATTGGGAAAATGTGTAGAAAGTATACAGAAAGAGAAAGGAAAGGAATAGCTAATTTTATTGAATGGTAAAACACAGAATCATGTAAACTGGAATAGGTAAACTACAGGAAACTGTATTGTGGTAAACATGTAAGGTATAGGAAAGACCTGTATGAGTCGCTTACATTTTCTTTCTCATTAATTTCTATGATATTGCTCATTACATTAGTTATTAAATTGTCTGAATGAAATAAGTAAAATTGTGGAGAGATTTGTGTGCCAATGAGAGAAAATTTTAGACTAGTTGCACTCTTTTTATGCTTTCCTTGTGTCATGGGTTTGCCCAGGAAAGGTCAGTCTTGCAAGTGACCTATGGTGCGGGAAGCAGTACACCTTACTTCATGAGAAACAGAGCCAGTGACCAGCTAGTTTTGAGTATTGTTCATAATCCAATTAAAAGTCGTTTCACCTCCAGGAAAAAAACCCATATTTAAGAGAGAGACACCTGAGAAAAAACCCTTTTCCTGTCCTGTTGCTGCCAGAGAAGCAAGTCCTGTGCTTCTCTCTCTGGTAAGGCTGGGCCCTTGCCCTCCCCACCCACCCCACTCTCCCTCAGAGTGGGGAGGGGGGGGTTTGGAAATGAGTTTGCAGCAGTGCAGCTGAGCATGGGGGAGGACCCAGCCTGAGTTCTCCAGCTCTGATGCAGCTGGGCAAAACGTTCCAACTACAGCAGGCAGAGCTGGGCCCCTGCTCTGGGCTGGCTCCTTCTGGGCTGGGTCAACTTTGCAGATCGAGGCTCTTGACTGATTGCTTCTGCAGCCCAGCTCAGACTTTTTAAATAACCCGGCAAAAGATCATGAGACTGTCGCAGAGGCCCGAGAAAGAAATTAACCTTTTCATTACCCAGATGAAACTTGCAGATACCTATCTTCCCTTACACAAACAGAGGAAGACTGAGAACACGTACAAAAACACAGCATAAAGACTCAAAGTCAGTGAGAGAAGCAGAGCCGAAGCTTGGAAGGAAGGAGCATGAGGAGTGCTGCAAAGTAGAAGCTGAAAATTCTTCTGTGAAACCATAATTGAGACTAAACTAAAATATTCCCTGTAATATATGAGAAAATGGTCTGAGGGGAGATGTGCTGTTCTAACTGCAGTCAGTG
This sequence comes from Orthonyx spaldingii, assembly GCA_013397795.1. Lineage (NCBI taxonomy): Eukaryota > Metazoa > Chordata > Aves > Passeriformes > Orthonychidae > Orthonyx > Orthonyx spaldingii. Next base: position 141,014 of record VZTJ01004571.1, read on the forward strand.
CAACCAGTGAACTAAAGCACCTGCGTAAAAATAAGTAGATACTGAAGTAATTGCAGCCTGACAAAAAGTTTGAGTAAAGATAGAGAAGAAACTGTAATTCAGATCCCTTGCCCCTGGGAATGGTTAAAGAAGACTTACGTTGCCAGTCATGGAAGAAGGGGATTTCTTTGCTGCTGTAGTAGAACCACTCATCCTTAAAAGAATACCCCATGAACAGTCATAACCCACTGCAGTCGCTGTGGGAAAGCTACTGGTGTGGAAGGGACTTTCCACAACAAGCAGAGATCTTTTTCTCCTGGGCGGCTGCTAGTTGTGAGACTGAAAACCATAAGAATTGTATTTCTTGTGGAGAAGTTAATATGGTAAAGCAGGAGAAAACTCCCCTCCCTAAAATGAACTGAAGAAAGACTAATTTAGAAGTGGTAAACTGACTGAAAGTCAAAGTGTTGTTTTTTTTGTATTGTCATTGAGAAAAAATGGAGAGGTGGGAGGAGCAAACGTGTTCTGACAGTTTTGTTCTGGTTCTTAATTTTTTTTCTCCTTTTTAGATCTGTTAATAAACTTTCTTTATATTCTTTAAAGTTTGAGCCTGCTTTACCTACTCCTAATCCTTATCTCACAGCAAAATTAAATAAAATTTAATAAGTGTACTGGCGTTTAGCCAGAAACTCAGGTGAACAAACTCAAACCACTACACCTTGTCCAAAGAAATATACAAATGAAGTGTTTTAATAATACTTAAAAAATCTTTTAATGTTTGGCTCAGCTATGTGTCATATTTCTAGCTTTATTGCTAGATTGCAAGAATTGGGCTATAATTGATATATCTGCTAAGCTGAAAAAGCATTTCAGAAATTAATTTACATACTATTTGCCATTTGTCTTTCAATGATTTATCTGTTGCTTTTCATTCTAACTACAGCTGCTGGAATATCACATCATATTTCAAACCAAGGAAACTGCAAATTACAGAGAATTATGTTTGTTCTAGAGTGTTTACAATAAAAATAATTAAAAATGTTTACCCCCAATTTGGTTTAGTGCAATTTCATTTTTTCTCTTTACTGTAATTTTTTCCCAGTTTTAATTTTCTGCTCTGTCTTTCAAAACAAACAGGCTTTCCAAAAATCAAAATTCTGTCCTCCTCCCAAGCCCCACTTGTTTTTAATTGCAAAAGAACAGTGACTGTATGATGCCAAGTTCTGGTGTTTTTCTGAGAAATAATGTTTTTATTCTCTCAGAAGGTTAGAATCTTTCCAAATAAATTCTTCTGGGTAAATTCTTTAACCAGGTTCTAAAACCTGCTTTTTTTTTGACAAAACAGGACACACAAGGTTAATAGGACTGAGAAAAAAAATCTCCATACAGTAGAACACTGGAAAAAAATTAAAGTATTTCAGTGGGTAAGAAAGGAGAAGGTACCTAAAAGCACTTGGAAGTTCTAGTGAAATCAAAGGGGTCCTGACGATCTGTAGTGTGTTAGAGTCATTTTGTACTTGTGTCTGCCACTGGTGTCCTGGATGCATGAAAAATATAGCACCAGGCCACAAGGTTTGATGCTGGTAGATACACATGACACCTATCATCACTCAGTAGTAGCAGAAGCACTGAATAATTTAGAATTATCAGTCCCATTCTGCCAGTTTAAACTAGAGGAGCAGAATCCTTAAGCAAAGTTTACCTGACACAGCTGGGAAATGCCAGGAAAACCCTCTTGAGACCACTTAATGGAGAATAAACAGGAAGGAAAAGTCACTGTGCAGTGAGGAACTTGTATGGAAAATACACACAAAGTCCTACAAAATCCTGTTTAATCAGACATCAAAAGAGAGTTATGGGAATCTGGAGTTCTCAGAAAGGCTGCATGTGAAAAAAATATCCACTTTTAAGAACACATTACATTTGAAAGCCATGTAACTTTTTTTTATTTGTTTAATTGGAGACTGAACCAAGACCTTATGGAGTTAAATCATAGAGGAAACAAACATGTAATAATTGATTTTCTGGACACCATATATATTTTGCCTCGTGGATATGTACTTATATATAGGAAACTTTTCATAACTCTATGAAGCAAGGTTTGGAAAAAGAACTACTTTAAAATTCAGTAAGAACTAGAGACTAAGGACTGAAGTCTCTGTTAGTTGCCTCACCTGCTGTGACACTGAGAACTCTTTATTCTGTAATACTGCTCAAGCTGGCAGGGGAGTTACTGCTCGAAAGGACTTCACACAGCAAGAGGCACATTGAGGTTGGTGGCAAAATACCCAGGTGTGATACGCAGCTATACTAGTCAGTCAGTGAGTTCATCTGAGACTCTGGTGTTGTTCCTGAAAAATAGTAGAGTTGGTACTCCATGAAATAACGTCCAGCAATAACAATGGCGACTTGAGTTTGCCTCTGCAAAATTTAAATACTTAGAGCACAGGGATCAGAACTAGTTTATCAGATACAACCAATGGAAAGAAATTAAACTTTCAGAGGAGAAAAATAATTCTTCATTCTAGAGTAGATCAGATGAAAATTATAGTGGATTTCTATTATTAAGAATGATTCTTTCTTCTCCTAAATGCTTAAATACTAATTCTTATATGACAAAGAATGAGTCTGTATTTGTACTAAATTGGAAAGTAAAATGGTACAATCCTTAGCAGGAGGTCTTTAGAGAGTAGAACTCAAAATTAATTTTAAAATTCCAGATTTATTTTTTGGTACTTAGAAAGCATCATTCCATCAAATTTGAACTTCTAATGGTTTCTTTAGAAAAAAAAAGTCAAAATATTTCAACTTTTCTCAAAGCATAACATCTATTTCCTTCTTCCAAATTATATCTGTAGTCCAACGTAGAAATACAAATTATGTTACTATTACCAAAACAAATAATGGACTGGAATAGATTGCTCAGAGGCATTGTAGTGTTCTGCTAAAGGAGACTTCTAAGAACAGGTGAGACGTATATGCCACAAATGTTGATATAACTGATGTTTGCCTATCAGTGTGGTGATAGAACAATCTCTAGATGCCCCCTTCTGCCTCCTTTTCTATGATTGTGGTTCATATATGCGCATATCAACTATGTGTGATATTTCATTACGATTCTGAGTGAAAAAAATGCTTAAACTATAGAACTTATGGAGTTCAAATTCTGCCAGCAAAACACCAACATTGGGTTGGTCAGAGGTTTCTGAGACCTTAGTCTTGGTAATTGCTTCAGATTTTTGGAACCTCCTGTTTCACTACGTCAGCACAGTGAGAGACCTCTCTAGTTCTGCTCTTTTCAAAGCCAGCTTAAGGACCACATGATCCTGGGTTCAGTAGTAGAATTTTGCCATCTGTTTCACTTTCATGATCAAGTCTAATGGTTGCTGGGAATAGTCTATGTATACTAAAGGAAAAAAAAAGGAAAAAACAGTAGAAATGAACACAGCTACAGAAAGATGCAGCGGTAGTGCAATATACATATACAGACCTGTGTATATATGTATATATGTATATTACACCTTATGACCTTATGATTTGAATAAGTCACTACAATGGAATTCATCCATGTTACTGCATTGTGTTAATTTCACATTTTTATCTCTTCGGGTTTTTATCTCTTTGGCTATTTATTGCATAAATAGCCTTTCTGCATTTTTGTATATTCTATGCAATAGCAAGATATATAATTTAGAGGCTTTTGTGTATATATTTGCAATGAAGTGAAATTTCAGTTTACAAAGAAGTTCTACCCTCTGAATAGATATTGTGCCTTTTTTTTTTTTTTTAACATGCTTTCGGAACCAAATATTAATGATTAAGCTATTAAAATCCTAAAATTTTTAGCATGGATGACAATCCAGAGAATATTGCATACCCTGTCTCCTCCACAAAGTAGAAAATATACCCTCAGCACACAGAGATGTCACCACCCTTGTGCTTGCAATATGAGTTTCACACTGAGGAGTTAATAGTATATTTCAACATGATTCTCAGAGACATCAGAGCTGTGTGAATCATTAATTCGTGCTTTATGTGCTGCTACACCAGATACCACCAACTAAAAAAGTATGTCAAAACACATGTGAGATTCAAAATATGTTGTCCTTGCCAGAGAGAGCAAACTAAGCATAGCAATGCAGTGACTCTCTTAAAAGTCATACATTCATATCTCAATAGAAATGTAGTTTGTTCCTAATTCATAAGTATTAGGAGGTATTCTTTCGTTGCTGCACGGAAACAGGTACAAAATAGTCTCTGGCTAAAATTATCATCTGTGTATTCCCTCTTGCCTAATTTTGCTGCTTGGTGTCCAGCTAGGACTTTTTTGTTTTGGAATTTGGTTTGGAGGGGTTTTTTTTGGAGGGGAGACTATCTGCTTGTTTGTTTGGTTTTTATAAATAATGTGAATTTTTATAGCTACAGTTTAACCAAAAGGATCTTAAAAAAATCAAATTAATGGAAGAGAAGTATGTAACAGCTGTTAGAATAGCTCATTAGCAAATAACTGAGAGGTAGCAATGACTTTTTACAAAGTTGAGAATATTTTTATTTAACAAACAAAATACCAGGGCTTGGTGGTGTTGAGTGTGGATGTTTTCAGATATTCCTTAGAGTGGCTACATGGGGCAGGTCCAGGCCTGTAAGGACCTTTGTAAGTAACTCAGTTAATATTTAACCCATTTAGAACAAATGTAACCTGTGACATGCAGTAAACATGAATAAATAAGACGCTTGGGAAATGTTGGAGTCTTTATACTTCACCAGCTGTAGTCCTCTCAAGGGACTCGGGCTTTTTTATGTACTGATCAGTTTGTAATGGCTTCTGGTATCTATATATCTGAAAAGGTTTTTTAATATGTGATGAAGAATCTGATTCTACTGAAAAAACTGCCATATTTCATGTCTGCAAGACAACTGAGATAGACACACAATGATAATATAATAACAACAAAGTTAATCCTAAAACACAGTTATGAAATGGCTACTATGTATTTAACACAAGAAAAGCAATGAACAAAAATCCAGTTAAAGAAACATCCTAACTATTACCTAAAAAAAAAAATAAAATTTGTAGACCTTAATGATGACCTTTTGTTTTTGTGAGTGATGCAAATTGCATTTGTTAGAAGTTTGTTTGTTTTGTGAAAATGCAGTCTTTCCACCAAGTGTAGCTCTGTGTTGTGTGAAAATGTCTTTTGACTGGTTGCACGTTTGACTTCACCCTCTTTGTTGGATCAGCCAGGCACATGGAAACAAGTGGGCAGTGGTCAATGGTTTCATCAGTCTAACCAAAAGAATGAGGGAGGGGAAGACAAAAATAACCAGGTACATCTCTTCTCCTTGTATAAAGGTTATTTTTTCCTCAGAAAATATTTTTAAATCTACATATCCACCGGACTATGCCCATTTTATCTTGTAGATGTTTAGTTAAGACTGAATTGTCATCACAGAAAAATTGTAGGTACACCTCTGACAATAATAAAATATAGTTTGAAATTCAGATTCATTCTAATGACACAGTGCCAGTATTGGAGAGAATTTGGTACATAAGACTGATTTTTTAGTTATAAAATTAAACATTGGAAATTAATCTAATTTTCCATATTTGACTTGTGCACATATCTATATATAAAGTAGTTTAAGCTTATTTATGACCTTTTACTTTCCTGAGGTAGTAGGTTTCAAATACTATAACTTGTCACTGCCACTTTTTCACTAGGGCTAAAAATTACATATGTAGAAGAGCGGATGCATTAAGCAGAGGAGTTGTGCTATTCTCTCCAACTCTTTTTTTTATAGCAAGCAGCATCATGTCACAGCATGTGTCAAGTAAACCAAACCATGAAGAATTTATTTTAAGGAGATGGCTGAATTGTGAATATCATATAAAGCTGACAATATCAGTCATTTCAGGAGACACTTGTTACAGCACAGGACACCTTGCTCTGTGGCTCCTGTCAAAAATCAGAAAAATACAGGGTTCCATGTCCTCATATAGAGGGGGAAGTTAAACTAATTTCTTAAGTGTTGTTATTCCCATCTCCTACTTACAGACATTTCCTGTTCCTGAAGGCCTTCTTGCCTTCTCCTCTTTTCAAATACTGCTGCATGCTTTTGTAGCTCTCTTTGGTGGCAGTGGTTGAGTAAGGAAAAAGCTGTAATTAAGTCTTCAGCTGAGACCACAAAACACAGCCTCTGTAGCATAAAAATAGAAAATTAAAATGCATACAGTATATGTGCTTTTGTGCAATTGTATTTTTAAAGTTCTAATTGTATGCTGGCAAGTCACTGTGTGCTGGTAAGATGTAGACATCATCCAAACATTTCTAAGCTCAGTATGTCATTTGATTGTACTACTTTCCATAATTTATGTTCTTGGCCTTAGAACTGAAGATAAAGGTGTAAAATGAAAACTTGCACACAGATATTTCAAAATATGGTAACCTGTCTCTTCAGACTTTCAGTGAAATAGAGAATCAAATAACATTTTCCATGTGTACTCAATCACGCTGAAAAATTTCTCATTAATATCCCTACTGTCCATGTTATCTATAAAAGAACTTTGCAGAGTACTTGCATGCTAATAGAGAAATTACAGAAGTTGATCATTACATTTAAAATAGCATTTTGAAAATCCACAGGCGTTTTGTTCCTGGACTTTATTCTGTATGTCTTCTTGACTATTGTTCTAGTTATCTTCCTGGAAGCCACAGAACTCAGATCTACAGTTGCTTCACACAACACAGACTTGCCTTGGAAGATTTTTTTTCTCTGGCAAATAAAACTGAAATTTGAAAATTAATCACTGTATTTTTACATAAAAACCTTTACTGCTATTTTTCCTGGCTTAGTAGCCAGTGAGAGTTATGAATCATTACTGCAGTAAATTCTTCTATTGGTTGTTTCTATTGGTGACTTTTTGTACTACATTTTGTAAGGCTAGAGTTGAGTAAGAAAAAAGTGAGCTGCTATGTTCCGTTAAGTTACTATCACATAGTACAGAGTGAAAAAAAAGTGAAATATAATTCATGTGCTGATAACTAAATAAAGACTTTGACACTTTAAAATTATTTGTTGCATTGGTTCTGTTTAAAAATAAAGATATGGCATATTATAATTTTATATCAATGTGTCTTAGAAGTCAGACTCAAAGTGCAGTCATTTTAACAGGAATGATTTTAATAATATTGTATTCTGTAAATGTTTTCCTGTAGTGGTTTTCAGTGTTAAAGCCAAAACATTGTTTTCATTATTTTCCTACTCCTTGTCTCCCTCTTCCATCCTTCAGTTGCTACCTTTTCAAACAGCATGCTATTTAAATGCTGAAACATTTGTTTTGTGGAGGAGGGCTGAATGTGATCTGAAGTTAGTGAGCAATCTTCCTGGTGGTGAAATGATGTCTTGCTCCCTCTGTCATTCTTATATGGGCTAGTGGTCATAGGAATAAACTCACAAACTGTGTGGTTTGGTTTGGTTTGGTTTTGGGCTTGTTTGTATTTTTTGCTTTCTGTAAACTAAGTAGCCACAACATAGTATCAGCTTCATGCTGTTTCTTCTATACAAACTAGATATGTAGTGTAAGTATGTATACCTAGAGTGCATCTATGAACAACTTGAGGGTGGAGAAGCATTATTCGAATTGTGGCAATATTTCAGGAGGCATTGCAAGCACTGAATGAGGGAAGAGCACAGTCCTTCCTTCCTTCAAATGGTTTGTGCCCATCTGCATGCTTTTCCCTAGAAATTGCTTGACCTGCCCTGTGTTATCTTCTGGATGTGCTTCTTCACCCTGCCAGAACACTTCAGACCCCAGTCTACACAAGCTGCTGTCAGCTGGAGGTTCAGAGCTCACAGATCTGTGAGATATAAGAAGAATTCCTTCAACCCTCAAACACCCCCACTAGCTCTTGCTGTCGCTGAGACGGAAACTGCCACCTTTAGAGTTACTTTCAAAATCACAGCCTAAGGAGATATTTTTGACTCTCAATAAGATATGCATACAGTAATTTTTCCCAGCTCTGTAATGTGCTACTTATGATGGTGCTTTGTTTGAAAATATGGGAATATTCAGAAACTGATCATTGCATTTAGCACATAAAATAATTTTTTCTTATATATTGGAAAATGTGTTCTGTCAATTTGTGATTCACACTCGAGGTGAGGGAATATGCTCAGGGTTCTATAAACTAATTACATTTTATACTGAGAGACTAAGTTGTGTTTAAGTGCCTCATGGACCTCCTATAATAAGACAGGTATCTGTCTCCTAAAACACCTATTTTGATCCTTCAGATGTTTATTTCTCAATTCTTGAAGAGTGGGTTTGAACAGTGAAAGGTGATGGGCTACAATTTCTTTTCTCCTTTTATCACCACAGCATCACCATCTAAGTAACCAGGACTTTTCTTTAGCAGGGAATTTCAGGAATTTTGAGAGATTGTTTTTAATTTGAAGAGTTTGTAAGATTAATTTTATTGTAGAAAATCTAGCAACACAGCTTCAAGATTTCAGTCAACTTATTGTGAAGATTGCTGATGTTCTCAATATAGTAAAATTTAAGTGATGTAATAAATATAATTTCCATTAATGTGATGATATATTGCTTACATGAAAACTGATGGACCCCGTTGTTCTCCCATGGCGATGGCCTCTCTCTAGCGTTTTGCTATGGTGGTGATGAACTCTGTGGAAGAGGCACTTCCAAAGAGGTTCCTAATAACTTGTCACGATTATTTTGGTCTTAATCAGAATTTTTCTTCTTTTTCCATTTAATCTGGAAAAATAATTTTACTTCAGCAATTTTAGTTGAGTTTCAGCATGTAATTTTCATCTTTTTCAGTGCTGACATAATTTTTAAAAAATCACTCTGGGCAGTTATAAGGGGGTAAAACTATGCTCAGTTTCCCATTAATTGTTGATTGCATAACCTGCTGCTGCATTTTATTTTATATTTTTAAGTTAAACATATGATTGTAATAAAGTATCAAAATGAAACCATTAAGAAAATATCTGTTTAGGACTCCTTTTTTGTGAAGGGATAAACATGTACTCTGAATTGGTCTTGGTTCAGAATATCAGTAAAAATGCATAGATATGGGTCCCCAATCCAAATATGAAATAATTTTACAGTAAAATTTCTAAAGAAAGAAAATCCAGGGAATTTAGTCATCCCTTTAAGCTTTGATGCATCTCTGGTTCCTTTCTGCATTACAGGTGAGGGTTGCCAGCATACTTCAGCTGCATTTTTTCTTACCAGCACATTGCAGAGGATGATAACAAGCCTGAATATTTTTTTCTTGGTATGGACTTTTGGCCTTATTGAAGTGTGAATATTATGCTCACAAAGACTAAAATAATTTACTTGATTGCATAAGAGGTCATAAGAACAGCAGCACTGTATGGTTTTTGGAACATAAATATGTTTCATCTTTGGTCTGCAGGACTTCCTGGCAAGCAAGGTAACCAAATCAAAAATAGGTATGGAAACAGTCACCATTGTCAAATTATTTACATGCAGAGATAAAATCACAATCATGTCTATAACTTAGCTAGTGTATAACTGAGCCACACTACAGTGAAGTTAAACTGTGGAAACCAGTATTGATCTTCTGTCGCTAAGCACACAGACTTCTATTTTCTGCTGAGGTAGAGGCTACAGACAGACCTTTATTGTCTTTTCATTTCTATCTCCAGTTGCTCATTGTATCTCATCAACTGAAGATTACTGTTTCTACCTTTTTTTTCCTTTGTGAGTTGTGCAACTTTGCCCCTAGTCTGTTCCAGAAAATAATCAACCAAATTTAACCATGCCACCTACATAAATTATAACTTAAAGTGGGTTTGGATTGGTTTTCTATTTGTTTCTTTACGTGTTTTGTTTGTTTGTTTGTTTTCGTGTTTGGTTGGTTGGTTTTTAATTGGTTTGTTTTTTTGGGTTTTTTTTGTGGTTTTTTTTGTTTTGTTTCAGTGTGTGTGTTTGTTTTTTTTTTCACCTCAGAATACTTGCATTAGGTATCTTACTTGAACAACAGAGGAAGGTTAGAAGTGTGAAAACTTCCAAGGGAGGGGAAGCAACAGACACATGATGAGAAAGAAAGCAAAATCAGTCAACCAAAAAGATGGTTTGCAAGTAGAATATTGATCCAAGACTTGGAATATCGGGATGTTATTATGGTACCTGTCTCTATATATGTGCTGCATTTGTGTCAAAGAAGAAATAGTTGTTGAAAAACGAACCAAAATCACCAGGCTCACCTAACCTACTGTTCCTTAATGTCTTATTTCTACACTAAGCAGTATTAACTTATAAATTAAATTTTGACAAATTGGGTTATAGCACCAGGGAGATTGTATGTCTTTAAATAAATATAATATTATTTTTAGTGAACCTAAAATGGAGTTTTTTAAAGGCATAGCAAACCTCCCATTGCTATAACACAATTATATTATAACATTACAATATATAATAGTTACATAAAAGTGATATCTATTAAGTAATAATTAAATTATTTGAATTTTTTCAGCCTCTGGACAATCCATAGCTCAGATTTTTTTGTTTTGTTTTGTTTTGTTTTGTTTTGTTTTTTTGATGGAAGTAACAGAGATGTTCGTCTGTAATGTGTGCTAAGTAGGTTTACCTAGGCTTTTATTTAAAATATTTATATATCTTTCTTTACTCTTTTGTCAGGAGCTTATTTTTGGTTTGTCTTTGCTTTGTTTTATTATGTATTATAATTCATTATTGAACTAAAGGAAAGCTAGAGTCAGGAAACCAAAATATTAAAGGTTGAAAAAGGAGAAGCATATGAAGAAAAGGCACCAGAAACTATTTTGCACAGTATAGTGAATTATACATTTTCTCCACTGAAAGCTGATTTGATGGAGATTTGGATTTTTTTCTTTTGGCTGTTGGCTGACTTCTTCAGTCTGGTGTTTCAGCACAAGAGGACTACGGGCATTTTCTAACTGTTAGCTCATGGAATCCTATCTGTTCCCAAATGATATAGGATATGTCTTATTGAATTGTTTCAGTTTTATTCATGCTGTAACCCTTTATGACTGGTGGTCTGCTGAAGACTGATTGTAGCATCCTCTTACGCACATTAACAGGTATTATCATCAAAAGTGCTTACTGTTGACATATTGGCATGGCCTCAGAGAAGAGGATTTTTTAAAACTCACTCTAGATAACTTTGTAACACCAGTGATATCTGTATTCTATAGTGTAACTGCCACTTAAATAAATTCAAAAGGATGTGCTCTGTGTAAATGAATAAAAGGTGACTGCTAAGAATGTTCTGCATTAAACAAGAATCTGTACTACACAAAACTGATTAGTTACAGATATTGCAGTGTTATTCCCTTTTGGCATTGGCGGTGGTGAATGTCCAATTACAGGTACTGATGATGTATGTGAGAATACAAGAAAAGTCACTAAAACTGGAGACATAAACATTTTTTGCAAAAATTATGCAGTCACTGCTGAGGGATGCTGACTGTGTACACATGAAATTAGTTATCCGGGTGAGGAAGAAGTAGTTACAGTACAGTAACTCAGCACCATTGCAGTCAGTATTTCAGTGATTATAAAAAAAATTACACTTGTGTGCTTATCTCATATTGGGCCATGAAGTTTTCAATTGCTTTAGTTGTGTCACATGGTATTAATACTTGGACTTAAGTTCACCAGGAGTCACGTGGAGATTGGAAGATTGGAAATTAATTCTTTAGAAGATGAAATTTGGCAACTTGGTTGAGATCTTTCACACAAATGATGATGTGAGACTATGACCAAATTCTCGAATTAATGTTTTTGTATAGGAAAGACAGGCAGACTGAATATCTAGAGAGTTTCAACAACACAATATTATCTGGAATAACCAGAGGTTTCACTACCTCTCTTAACCATTATTCTCTTAGAGTAAAACACCATTTTTCCCAAAATGTTGAGCAAAATTGAATTTGTGTCAACGATTCTTGGCATATAGAATCCTCCATCGGGCTATTCTGTTCTGTGTTATTCTCAAAAGACAGTGCTACTAACATTTAGCAGTGTGGAGTCGATTCTGTGTATCTCAGGCGAATCATGTCCTAATTTAATATTACAGCATGGTATAAATTGTCTACCAGAGTGAAATGAAACTGTAAGAAGATGTTCTGTTCTAGAACTCCCACCTTCTGTGAAATTGCAATATTACTTCTTCAAAGGAGAAACAGAACAAAATAACTTTCTACAGCTTTTGTGTACTGATAGACATCCAGAGAAATTTATCATTTGAATGTCTGTGTCTTGAGTTTTTCACTAAAATTTAGGAATATCAGAAAGAATGCAAGGAAAAACTAATATCAGACCAAGAGTCTCAACCTTTGAGAATTTTAAAATATTTTGTTGCAGCTTGACTTCAATTCTAGACTTATGCAACTGTATTCAAATGTTGTTTGTATTTTCTGCCTTGTAATTGTGAAATAAACAAAACAAGTCTAAAAATGCTTTCGAAGTTTAAGTTAGAAGTTAACTGAATTTTAAAATGTAATTCTGAAAAATAACTTGGGCTGTAAGTAGCACAGGTCAAACTACTCATTGTGAACATGTTTATATATTACAATCACTTGATTCAGTGGTTTTCATAATGAACCCGTCTAAGAACAATGAAGAAATTTAAGCAAAAACAAAACTCTTTTAGTGCATTTTGTAGAATATCCCTTAAACTATTTTTTCCATGGTATCTTTATTGTTCCTGACTGACTACTTAAACTGTTAAAATACAGATTGCCTAAAGAAATTGTTAAATCCCTCAAGGACATGATACAAGAGCCCTGACATCTTCATCCTGAAGTCAAAAAATATCACCGTTTGTCTTTAGTGAAGCAACATGTTTAAAATTCTGTCCTGAGTAAGAGTATAATTTTGGGTTAGAGTAAACTGGTAAGCCCAGTATTCCATAATGGATTTGAAGAAGAGAATAAGTACGGACATTGTGTTGTGCATGCACAAGTTTGTTCTTGCCAAGTGGAGCATTGTTTCTAACTCGGTGTTTTGAAAATCAATCGATTTCTTGATGAACAAAAGGAAGAGGTATATAAGCCATTTTTATCAGCTGCCTGGCTTAGCACAACATCCAGTTTTCTCCAATCACTTTCTTACTGAATATTTAAATATATGTTTGCATGTGTCTTCTCTGATTTATAAAGACTACCACTGACTTGCCTTAACTTTTTTATGTACAAGAACTGAGTTGGGTACTTTCTCCTTCCATAATTTCACTCCAGGAAATGTCAAGGAAGTGAATTATTTAAGAACAAGATCAAACCCTTTATAGATGACAAAGAAGATCTGAATAACAGTGAAACATAAGTATTAGCTTGAGAAATAATTTTAATCCAACTTGTGACAATGTTTGTAAGTTTGTGAGCATCTCTGGTTCTCCTGCCCTGCCCCCTCTAATTTCTCATTACACAGTCAGAACTCTAATGGGTTAAGTTTTGAAGCTGGTAAGAGAAAATATGCATACTCTAAATTTGCAGTTGAATGAAGGGCACAGTGTCACCATTTCTGTTCATCTCACTGCACTTGGCAAAGGGGCTTAGGGAAACTGACAGTACCTGCTGCATTGCCCTGGGGACATGGGAATTGAGAGTACTGAGCAAGAGAAATGGAATGGTGCTTCAAGTAAAACACTTACTACCGTATTTCTGCCTTACAGTAACACCTGCAAACAGCAATTCTGTCTGTCATGACGACAAACTAAGAAAGTCACAGTGAAAGTGGTTATTGCACATCATCCCTGACCTGAAGTGCCCCATTGGCAAACCTGTGAGAGAGCTGGTTGGATTCAGGGATTGCAGTGGCAGTTATTAGCTGCTCACATGACTTATTTGCAAAAAAATGAGAAGAAGAAATTTCCATAATGCTGCAGCTGTAAAGGGTGAATCTAGCTAAATTTGAAATCTATCCATTATGTGAAAGAATATTCCTCTATGTCAGGTTAATTGAGAATTCATTACAGGCTTCCTAGGAAGAGTAAGAGACTCATCACTGATTAGTAGTGGAGTCCAATTCATATTTGTGGTTCAGTGAAGCAAAACTTTGTTGCAGCAAGGAATAGATATAGTTTTATTTTGCAGCCCCCAGTACTAACATGCTGTTTTCTTTCTGTCACCTTTGTGCCAAAAGCTTCTAAATCCTGCCATGCCAAAAGAGAAATTTCAGGTTTTGTTTTTAAAGGTTTCCAGATTTTCATGACAGGTGGTACAAACTGTTTTATACATCAGTATCAAATTGCATTTGTTACCTTTTGGTGTCAGCGTAATCAATAAGCTTGTGGAAATCCAAACGATAAGGGGCAAATGTGTATGTGTCAAACACCAACAACTGGATGGCTGTGGAGCCAACCAAGGGCTATTGGTAATAAAACACCATGAGAAAGAACAAGTTGTGACTTGAGAAAAGGGCCATGCAGAGGTAGTGCAGCACTCTTCTGGACAAACACCCTTGTTGCAGATCCTGGAGACAGGCACAACACATTAGAGAGCAAGCACAGGAATGAGGCCAGGAAGTGGGCAGGGATTGTAGTGGGGAATCAAGATGACCAAAGACCCCCAAAGCCCTCTGACCCATTTCCAGAAAGTCTGAGAGAATGGACTGTGCATGATAACTAATTTGCATAGAAAACGAGAAACCTGTCTTTAGGGTGGGGAAAACCTATACAAACGTACCCCAATCAAGACTGGGCACTGCCCTCCAGTACCCTGACCATCCCTTCGGCTGGACTGAGGCGATTGGATGGACCCTGAAATTAGAATTAACATCCTATTGATGCCAAAGGATTTTTTGCTATTTCTTTTTGTACCTTTTACACAGTTCTATGTATCCACAAGTATTAGTATGTATACTTGTACTTCGTTAAGTCTGATAATTCAGCATAGTTCCAAGGTTTTGTAGAGTTAAGAGACCAAACATCCTACTGTCTTGAGGAGCCATGGCTCCTGCAGTAGAATGTGGTCTGTAAACTAGAAATTAAATCATCCAAGCCCCTTACTGGGCCACTTTGGTAGATATGCTAATGTATTAGGTCTATAACATTGTATACCGATCGACGGTGGGGGGCATGCATGCATGGTGGGCACCGCAAGGCCTTCCACCTTGGTGAAGTGGTGCATCGGACGGAATTCCTATTGAAATACTGAGGTAATTAACCCCCAACCCTTTTACCGTGTCTGGTTTTTCATTCCCAAGACCAGAAAAAGACATCACTATCAGCAGGATGAACACTGGAACCAGGACTGATAATCTCTTTTTCTGACTCCTTTCTTTTCTCTCTTTCTTTTCTTTCTTTCTTTCTTTCTTTCTTTCTTTCTTTCTTTCTTTCTTTCTTTTCTTCCTCTTTAATTAATCTTTTCCTTTCTCTCTTCCCTTTCACCATATCCCTTTATCCCAAGCCCACTACTCTGTGCTTATACAGTTGATCAGGGACTAACACAGGACTTTCCATTCAATTGTGTATTTTACTAACAAAACTTTCTGTTTGTTTGCAGACCCTCTAACTTTTTGTTGTTCCTTTCCACCAGGAGCATTTACAAATCCTAGGTGTTTCATTCCCCTTAAGAGAGGAATGTCACATAAGTATATGGCAGAATTCTGAAATATTTTAGGGCGTTTATGTTAATAATAGACAAATTTTAGTCTGTAAATAACCTCAAAGTTTCTTAATAATTTTGGAACAATTTTAGGTACTTAGTTATTCTTTTCCTTATCACTATATAAGTAAAAAGAGAAAGGTATAAACCCAAACATGAGTACTTTTTCTTAACAACCATTCAGAGAATTAAGTCTTCAGCAATCCACTCACAGAATTAACTCCTATTTTATATGCACACATAGGCAATTGAACAGCTTAAACTTTATACCTTTTTTTTTTTTTTTGGAAGTGAGAGCAAACTGAGTTTACATAGCATCAAGATTAGAAAAATGTCAAATGAGGTTACTGACAGCAAGACTGGTCTTGAATACAATCACATCAAACACGGTAGAACAGGAGAATCAAAGGTAACACCTTACCTGCCCAATGTAGGCATTAAGGAAAAATTAGAAAAAATATATGGAGCACAAAATAAAAATGAAATATAAAGTTATCAATTACTGGCTCAGATGAAAGGTTTTAAAAATGCTTGTATATGATTATAGGACATTCATGATTGAAAAAGAAAATTCAACACTATTTTCCACACCTAAGTAGTAGGTACTTGAGTGTCAAAATGATTTACATTAATTTTAGATTGTGTTTAATTCATAGTGACTAATTAGCCACTTAAGAAACTGGAAGCAACTTTCAAATGCCTTCCAGTGGCAAGTATCTAGCGCATGCAATAGTCACTAGTCCCAAGGGGAGACATAGCCTCTGATCATAGGATAAAATAAGGTTGTACATTTGCAGTCATAGCTGTAGTCTGACAGTTTGTTACAGATTTGTTCTTTTTATGTTGCTTACAAAACAGATTCTTTGTTGTCAGGACTGGTTTGTCCTGATCACAGATGTATGATTATCTTGTTTTACGTATAGCTGATTTATACTTTCTTATTTTTTTTCTTTAATCAAAAAATAAATCCTACAACCAAAATTATATTTTGGTGTTGTGCATGAAGAAAGCAATAAAACTGTAATGTTCAGCTGGAATGGCTTCTTCTGTCACAGTAGTTCTTTAAGGCAAATGTGTGATCTAGGGCTTGACCAACTTCCAGAAAGTTTAAGTCACTTTGTCTGTATATATTTAATTCTGCTGAGATGTAAAATAAACCACCTATTGAGTTGTCTTACACTAGTTTGTTAGTATTTTCAACACAAATATGTTCTTGATAATGCTTCAGTATGTTTCCTGGGGAGAGGGAGGACAGAAACTCTATGTCAGAAAATGCTTAAAAGCCTAAATCATAGAATAGATTTCCATTAGTTCTTTGATATTAAGCTCCAATGTTATTTGTGAAGTGGTTACCATAATGTATTAAATCCAATTAAAATAGGAATAGTAAACTGTATAATGAATTAATTGTATTACACATTTATATTGTGAAACTTAAATCTATGTGTGTCATTATCATATATATTCCTAGTGTATATATATATATACATTCCTAGTGTATATTCCTATATATATCCTAGTCAATTGTAACTTTCTTTTCAACCTGAATCTATTTTGCTAGAGCCCATGGACTTCCAGAAATTAGGTACCAACCATTTTTTTGAAACTAGGAACTCTCATTTAAAATAAATAAACAACCCCCCCCAAAAAAACAGCAACACTACAAAAAAAAGAAACAGCTTTTAATATCTAGTAGAAACTTGGAGAAATTGTTTACCCCAAATGATCTTTGTTAATGCTAAAGGAAATTTACTTTTGTCTGTATGAGGAACAATCAGCAGCTGTAATACCTGCAGAAGATCTGGCCCATTGCCTTTCCTTCAGTTTTTACTTACGTCAATTGGTATCATCATGTGGTGCTTGGGAATAGTTCTGCTACTTGTTCTTCCTGCTCCTTATCACAAAACTTCTGGGGTTACATTCTTAGAGAAAAATAGTTCCACTCAGGTAAAGGTTAAAAAATTCTGCTTGCAATCAGATGCTGATTCTACATTGTTTTAAAGCACTGCTGTACCATTGAAGATGACAGTTGTCTTTACAGGGTTTCTTTTTAAATTCCTCTCATCATGAATGTGTTCTGCCTCTACTCAGGGACAGTTTTCTCCAATGTTGGCTTCCTTTAGATATCCTAGTTTCTTTGAATGACCACATTTGTCATACCTGGTGCACATACACACATTTTGACATGAGTCATCCATTGCTTCATGAAGGGAGAGTTCTTTTCCAGGGAAGAGTGTAGTAAGATATATTCTTATATTTTTAATCTATATTCTTTTGAGTGATTTATATTGTCTGCACCTATTTAAAACCTAAGCAGTTATAGCTTTAAACAGTTAATGATTAACAGTGGTCAGACCTAATTATTAATTTTGGAAGTACAACGGTAATAAGGTAAAAATAACAAGTCTGAAGTTTAAAAACAATGATAAATAAGTTCAGTTTCTTTGTTGCTTTAGAAAGTTGGCTGCTGTTTTAGATTCAATCTCATTTGGAAAAATGGAGCAGAAAGGAAGGAAAAACAGTGAAGAATGCCGAGCACCACTGCCTACATCGAAAGTTTTAAGGAATGAAAATGGCAAGTGACAGCTATCGAGCCATGCTCATCCAATAAGGCTCTTTGTCAAGTTGCACATTATTGTAGCTGAAACCTGAAAGAACCAAATTCAGTGCTGAGCTTTAGAAATCCACTTCCTCTTGTAACAAAATGGGACAGTTCCTGAGTTGTGGGACTGAATTTGGTATGAATTGTCAACAGACTGCAACTCTATCAGCTGATTTTGGAGAGAACATTTTTTGGGATTGTGAATCCTGGTCCAGTTTCCATCTAGGATGTAATGCACTACAGGACGCAAAACAATTCAGGGTGTTTCAATTCCCTCTCTATTAGGAATGAAGGAGGAACAAAACACAAAAGCACAGAGCACAATTTTTTTTTTTTTTTTTTTTGATGATTTGGTTCAGTGGAGAAAGCAGAGGACAAAAACCATAGCACCAGCAAGAATTATGTCTTTATTTGCATATTATATTTACTATGGCTTTCCTTAAAGAGTTTTTGCTAAATCATCATTTTGAAAACTAGGAAAGTGCTGACTGGAGGGTGACAGATGCAAGACTCTAGGAAATGGTAAAAGTGATTTATATATTTCATCAAAATTAGCTGCTGTGGAAGTTGAAGAAAAGGTGTAGTTTTTAATGCCAGACATAATTTCTGTAATGTATGTTCTCCTATATTACTTTTTGTGTGTCTGAAAGCCCTTCATTATTTTAGTCCATGCATCACTAAAAATATTGTTTGCATGAGTCCACCTAACAAATTCACCACAGAATGAAACTTCTCCTCTGTATAATGAACTGATACAACAATGTAAATGGAAAACACTCAGTAATTAACATTTTAATAAATTTTCACTTGATATTAAGAAATTTCTTTAATAAAATGAAAATGACAGAGAAGATGCAATATCTTGTGATTGTAGTTATCCAAATTTACGTCATTGATTTCTATGTCAGAATGTGCAGTGAGAGTGGAAAGAGATCCCTTAGAAAACAGCAATTTAATCAAGTGGCTTTTTTAGTTGTGATACATCAATATATACGTAGCAAGAGAGGGATTTACTGGAGGAGAAAATTCTTTATTTCTCTCTGTATTCAATTTTTTATTAAGAAAAAGTCAGAGAATCAAGTTTTGATAGGTTAAATAATGACTGCAACTGTAACTAAGAAACATGTATTGCTACAAGAAAAGGTTTCCACTGTATTTTAGCAAAATCTGTCAGGAGAATGATAGTAACCAGTGCAAAAGGAGTCTCTTCTGAGTGTTACATTCAAATATTCTAGTAATTTTCAAAATTCTTAATCCAATAAATTTAGGATAGAAATCCATGCTATTGAAATTATATTGGAGGTTTAAGAGAGGGGAGAAAAATAAATATTTTACATTATTTTTTATACTTAAAGAAAACACTTGTCAGATTTGTCTCACAGCACTAACAAGTTAGTAATTTTTACTTATATGCATACACTATGTACTTATAAATACACTTGGGTAATCATTTGAAATAGTTAAAAATATTAACTATTGCTAATTTATACTAAGCTGCCTTGAAAAATAAAGTAACCTATTGACACTTTCATTGTATTTTACTTTAATTCTTACATAGCATTAGCCTGTAAAAGGTGGGGCATTTATTGCATGAAAATAGAAATCATGATAGTATAGCATAAATTTTTATGGAAAAAAGGCACTTAAGTTTCTCTGCTCAGAAGCTGTTGGTGAGTAAGAAAGGTCTCTTGCTTATTTCAAGAGCAAACTTTCTCACGACTAAGACAAAATATAGGATAATTATCCGCTGTCAAAATACAGAGATAACACCGTACCAAAGAAGGGTTCTGTCCACCTTCTTCATTTTCTGTAATTTTTTTCTGCTTTTGCATTATGCAATCTAGGGAAACCTGACTAAACTTGCCCTTCTCCAGTACAATAGGGATTATCTTTTCAGTCATTTCCTTGTGTACTTTCTCTTGCTTAAGGAATTACAGGATTCCAAAGTAGTGATTTCCTTGATTCTTAAAGGTAGTTGAGTGTGCCAAATTAATAGTATTAAGAAATGGGGAAAAACTAAACAAACAAAAATCAAAACCCCAAACAAACAAACAAAACAAAAAAGAAGCATTTTAGCAATTACTTCAACTCAAAGCAGACACAAAATGAATTATGTCCTAAACTCCACTGGCTATTAAAAAACATTTAAAAAGAAATTCTGCGATGACTGTCTCAGATGTGGAGATATACTATCTGCAAGTTTATAATAAGGTTGATTTCTGATGGTTTTTCTACTCCCATGTATAGAAATGTCTTACAGCTTCACTGTTTCTCTTATGGAATCAGCTTTGAAGTCATGCACTATGTGATATCTCTTAAGACACAGCTTTGTTGTCAGTTTTTATACATACCTAAAGAGATGAATGTGTGTACATGGTGTCGAAAGGAAAAGATTTGTGATAATACCAAGAGATGTGTGTACATGGTCTAAGAATGTAGAGCTGGTAATAGAGGGCCAGACAAAACTTTATTCAGCTTGTGACCTCTCAGAGAATGGTAGTCTAGAGATGAAGAACTATGATGCAAGAACTACGCAACAGGATAAAGAAACTTTCCTAGAATATTCTCGGTTTTAAACTGTTATGTGGCATGGGGATCTGTGTCTTTGTACTTAATAGAAAGGTTTCTTTTTGACTGATTTCAACCTTCTACTTAAGGTGAAGCCCAGGGGCATCTGATTTCTTGTCCTGGAAGAAACAGTGAATAAGCAATCCTTTGTTACTCCTTTTGCCATTCATGATTGTAGATCTCTGTTACATCTTCTAATCACCTCATCCTATGCTGAAGAGCTTTAGTTTAATTGTTGTCTGTCTGAAAATAGCTCTGTAACTAAATATCTTTGGTGACCTGCTCTGAAACTTTTCCAGATGGAGAATTTAATTAGTTTTGAATTCTCAGTAGGTATGAAAAATATCTAAATATGACTTTTGTCTTCTCTCCTATTTTCTTTCCAAAGTTTTATTCATTTAATAAGAATATAGCTATGTAGATAACTATGGAGCTTTTGAGTGCCTAGTCAATGCATTTAATTTGATAATTACTTCTGGCAGTGTCAGGAGGTGACAGCATGAATCTAGTAGTTGTTATACATGTCTTTTAATGCCATTGGAAGTCAAAATCTAAAACTGAGGTCAAAGGGATATGAATCAAATTCATTATTGTGACTTAATGTATTTCCAAATATAGCTTTGAAAGAGATGAATTGATTTTAGCCTTCTGAAACTATTTAGTATGTAATTCCCTTATTTTATTAATTGTTTTTTTTTTTTTTTTTTAATTTTATTGCAAGAAATTAGGTTTGTTAATTGTAGGTTAAAAATATTAGATACTGTCATTTGGAAAAAAATTCCTCTTTCTAGTTATTTGTGTGACCTATGTAATGAATATAAAAAATTATACAAAACTCACTTTAATGATCATTTGTATTCCAATAACTCAGGCAATGAAACCATAATGAAAGAAAATGGATATTGATTATTCTAAATAAGGGGATGACAGTTTATGTTACATCTTCAACCTGAAAAATGAAGGAATAGATTAATTAATGACTTTGAAAAGTTGATATGAACCATGAGCAAAAGGCTGAAATTCCTGCTTCAATTAATTTGAAGTGCAGCAATTTCTGGATCTACTTTTATGTAGACACGTGACCCAGTGATTTGCATATGTTCCTTGCAGTAGGATGCCTAAACTGTTTCTTTCTTCCCTTAATCACCATGTATGATGTGTAGACATGAGAAAGAGGGAGAAGTTTCTCATTTTTTTCCCACTTGCAAATGTGAAGTCCTTTTATTCTCCTAAAATGAAGAAGAAACATATTTTAAACCAGATGCATATTGAGGAAGTTAAAAACAAAAACAGACACCATACCAAACAAGAAAATCCATTTCCTAAAGATTTTTTCCAAAGTGTAGAAAAGTCAAGTACAGGAATTTTCAGTAATTTATGTATTTGCCTAGAAATAAACATAAGCTTAAAAAAAAAGAGGTAACATGGCATTTATGATAATATATGAGGAATAACACATCAAATTTGCTTTTGACCATAATTAACTTGATTTTTTTCATAAAGCTTGTAAAAATGGAAAAGTCTAATTTTAAGAAAGAAGAAAATTTTATTGGCTAATATCTTTGAGAGAGGAAGGAAAGATGTTATGACAAAAGGGACAAGATATATTACTAATTATTCCTCCCATGTTACAGGTGACCCGTAATTTGCTTGAGGACATAGGAATGTATTTTTTTTTCCAATTTCTGTTGACATGGTTGAAAACATGAAATAGATGAGGAAAAAGTTTTAATCTTATAGTGTTTGGCTTATGAGCTCAAGCACCAGTATTCAGATGCACTTTCTACTTCTGTTTCCACCACTTACTTTGACTAAAGTATTTCATATTTTACTCATCTTACCATAAATTGTCTGCTTAGGAGTAGAGTCATAGGTAATCAGCAGAATGTTTCAGCATTTAAATATCTTATCCAAATATGATACCAAAGATTGGACTGTATCTTACATATTTTCAATATTTAACTTCTTGTTTTAACACTTCTTACTGCCATCAACCCAGACACTGGGATATCTTTCCACAGAGCTGCTCTCTAGCCTCTTTGGGCCCCATTTTAGATGTAAAACCAGGATTAGCCCATCAGTCTACTGCAAACCCACCGAATCCTTTGGACCCCACCTGTCAGCCAATTATTCACTCATTGAAATCCATGTATTACGGACTTGTCCAGGTGTACACTGTTGTCAGTCATATTTGTTCGAGTCTTTACGACAGCAGAAATGGGTACAGTTTTTGAGTGTAAATATGAACATCAGGTCAAGAGTATTCACTACACAATGACTTCCAAGTTTGAGAAGTAGTAGAGTTTGTAAACTAGTAGTATTTGCAGAAAAACTGTCCTGTATTTTATCAGAAAAATATGTTTTTACTCCTTTTAGAACCTGTAAATTCTTGATGCATAGTCCAAAATTAGCTGATTTGGTTAAAGTTTAGACCTGTTTAGACCTGTTTTTTAAATATTTTTGGATTTTTTTATTTATTTTAGAAGCTGTACACAATTTTAGAGAAAGTGTTTTGTCTTCTTACTTTTGTTTGTTACTAGGTTATGTTTTCAACAATTCTTGAAATATTGAAATACACCACTATATTTTCTTTTTCTGTTGACCACACCATAAGTTAATGGTATTTATGTATTCATAAACAATTAACTTATAACTGTAAAAGAAATTGCTTAAATTTTTACTTTTTTACAGAACGGCACTTTTAAACAGAAATAACCTGGAAGATATTAGGGCATATTTTGGTTTATTTTGTTTCAGTTGAGTCTCTACTGTGAAATGAGGAACACAATTGTACCTTTTGTTTCAGGCTGCTTCCTTTGAGCAAGAAAAATTTAAAGGAAAAATTTTCCCATTTTGTAGGAAAAGTTTTTCACTCTATTACTCATTTTCTGAAAAAACAGAAGTCTTGTATTTCTTGAAATGTTCTTGAAATATACTGAAAAAAGGATAGAAAAAAGTAAATACTTTCACAGATTATTTGTTTATATCATTGCACAGGTAACTGCTGATCCATAATAAAGTAAGAAGCATTTAAAAGACAGTGATTCTATGACAATCATCACTGATATGTCACCTACTGTAAGCAAAACTCTGAATATTTGACATTCAACTGTGTGAAAATGGTTGGCGAATGACATTTTAGTGGCAACCCACTGTATTTTCTGATTAGTATTTCTCCTATTCTGACCACTGTCTTCTGTTCTTCTCTCCCATTTTATTGTGCGCCACACACTGTGTAGAAGAAAACAGAATTAAACTTATTTGTTTTTCGCTTCATATTCTCCCATCTCTATGTGGTTATTTTCTGTGAGCAGCAGCTCCTCTCATCACAATATAATGACTACTGTGGTGACTAGAGGAGTAAAACATAACATTATTTTAATGTTATTATCACCTCAAAGTTAAGTTGATGAGGTCCTGACAGATCTGCTGACTTTTCTCA
Organism: Orthonyx spaldingii; assembly: GCA_013397795.1. Lineage (NCBI taxonomy): Eukaryota > Metazoa > Chordata > Aves > Passeriformes > Orthonychidae > Orthonyx > Orthonyx spaldingii. Next base: position 165,244 of record VZTJ01004571.1, read on the forward strand.
ATGCCATTTACAAGAATGATTCAATAACATCTATTGTGTAAGTGTTTCCTCTGGAGGGTATATAGAAGAGATAAAAATAGCTTTCCAGGTTTCTGACCAGACCATTCTAAAAGAAGATTGTTTGTCCTACCATACAATCAAACAACTGCCTGAGAAGATTTTCATGGCCTAGAAGTTGATCTTTTCTTTCTTTCAAACTTTGTTCACTAATTAATTTTAGAATTAAAACAATCGGTGCTCAGCTTATGACACACTTCAAAGGCACCTTGCTAGAAATCATTTTTTAAAATAGAGAGGAGCTACAGAACATATCAATTTATTGTTAGATTGATTGCATGCTTCAAAAATATGTAAGCAGTTAAGACAAAATAAATTTATTTCAGTATCGAAGACTGTAGTCTACTTTTTAAACCCAAAGATATTCAGAGGGATCTCAACACACTGGACAAATGGACTAACAGAAATTAAATAAGGTTCGGTGAAGGGAAATGCCAAGTCCTATGCTGGGAACAAATTACCCCACACACCAATACATACTGCAGGTGGACTGACTGGAAAACTGCTGGTAAGCAGTTCTTTCAAGGACCTTAGGGTACTGCTAGTCAGCATGCTGACCATGAGCCAGTGATGTGACCCTGTGGCAAAGAAGGCCAACAGCATCCTGGACTGTGTTAGAAAGACAATCACAAGTAGATAAAGGGACGAGATCGTTCCCCCTCTATTCAGTGCACTGGACTGCTTTGTCCATCTTTGGGCTCTTCAGAACCTCAAGAGAGACATAGAATCATAGAATCGTAGAGTCATTGACATAGAGCTACTGAAGTAAGTCCAGCAAAAGGCCACAGAGCTGTTTACATCTTCCACGTGTGTGAGTCTGAGAGACCTAAAATCATTTAGCCTGGAGAAGAGAAGGTTCAGGCAAATCATACCAGAGTGTATAAGTACATTTTGGAACTGAGTAAAGAACACAAACCCTGGCATTTCTTGGTGATATCCAGTGACAAGACAATAAATAATGGGCACAAGATGAAAGACTAATTCTAGTTAAATATGAAAAAAACCACGTTTTAAGAATGGCCAAACTCTGAAACAAGTTGAGTAGACAGATGCTCCAATCTTCATTCTTGAAGATACTCAAATCTAGCTGTACACAGCCCCAGCTGACCATCCTTTGAACTGGGCTGAGGGGAACAGAACTTGACAATCTCCAGAGGTTCTTTCCCACCTCAAGTGTTCTGTGATTCTGTAATGGAGTTACGTCAAAAAGGAGCTCTACCTTTAGTATGGTGCTTTTTTTCTAAGGAGAGAATATATGAAAGGTAAACTGGAACCACAGAAGCACACTGCTATAATTTAGCTCTGAACATCCCTCTTGTAGCCAGAGAGAAACAGAGAAAAATCAGTGTGGATGGGACCTTGTGAGATTAGCAAGTCTGAACTATGAACAAAAACCTCAGATGGAATTTACAGATTGTGACCATCTGGCAAATTTGTCAGTGGGGAACTATCAGTCCTCATTAAGGGAAGAAAGAAGATCACCAGCAATGAAATGTTCCACAAGGAAAGGACTAGTGGAGGGAAAGCAGAATAATACTAAAAAGACAAATCTCAAATCCAAAAGGAAGCATCAAGGGAATGGTATCATAAAACTAATGGACTAGAAAGATGACTACAGTACCCATATATATTCATATTAAAGGCCAAATTACTTCTAATTGCCATTTAAATCTTCCTCAACAACTCTATAATTCTACCTTTCTCCTTCTCTCTTTTTAGCATTGGTTTCTTCTATTCTTTTTTATTTATTCTTTCTTTTCCTAGGGAGGAGTAATTACACTATTGAATTTCTGTCTACACAGATGTTACTTCTTTCTCTAAATTTTTTTTTTTTTTTTTTTTTTTTAGAATTCCAGTGGAAATCAACTTACTCGGTTGAATTAATTCTGATGCTCTGCAGTTTCACTGAATTTTTGATCTTCTTTAATTTTGATATTGGCTTTTTTTCTTTTTAATTTAGGTTCTAGCTGTTCTTTTAAATTTGAAAGTTATTTTTAGTTACAACACAAATGTGCTTCCATATTCAAAGCGTCACTTGAATTCAAAGCACTGGAAGTGTTTAAAAATGCCTCCTCCCTGAATAAATAAGGAATTATTCGCAAAGGTTTAGGAAGTCAAAAGTGATTATTCTCATAAAAGAGAAACAAGATTTAGAGTAGAATTTTAAAAATACATTCTGTTCAGTAGTATAAATGTGGATGAGTAGAAGAATCTGGATGTGCATCTGTAGAGCCTCCTTATTTTTCATCTGTGCACTTCATTTGAAATTATTATGAAAAACATTAATGTTTATAACATATGTTTATAGACTGTAAGTGAATGACTACTGAATTCTACATCTAGTCTTAATACGCCATGCTTCTGGGTAATGGAACAGCATTTTGAACTTTTCTGAAATCTTTCCAATTTTTCAACATCAGTTTTTGAAATCACAAAGGCAGAATGTGGTTTGCTTGTCCAGTATTGGTCTTTCTGAAAGATTTTTTGTCTTCATGATTTTCAAGCAATATTCTCTCGGTCATTTTTAGTAAGAGAATTATTTTGAAATCTACTGTAGAACAGGTGTTTATGACTCCTCTGTTGCAGTGTTGCAAAATATAAGCCTTTGTTTGCAAAGTTACATTTTGTACACAATCCATACCAATGCTTATAATGAGGCATTTGACTGTATTAAGATGTTCATTCAAAACAGCCCACATTACTGAATAGACAAGAAGATTTATGCCTGAGAGCTCTCTCCCATAGCAATTTGTTCTTCTGTCATTCTTTTCACAAATTTTGCCAACATATTTATTCTTGATGGATATGAACTGCCTACAGTACATCCCTAAGATAGCAAAGTCTCATGAGGGTTCAGTCAATAATTTAGTTCATAATTTAAAAATACTTAGTTTGAAATATGTAATATTGTTTCCTTTTTATTATACGTAGAATGTGTCTGTATACAATGCCTTGTTAGAAATCTTTTATTCAAACGTATCATTTTATCAACAATTTTTTTTTCTAAAATCTAAACCAGAAAGTTATTTTATGACCTATTTTCTAATTCATTCATTTACCTTTCATCAATTCCCTTGCCATTATTTAATCTTTCTGGATTTTGTCTATATCTTCTTTTTCTTTTTTTAATCAATTGCACTGATATTGAAATAACCAGTCTGTCCATATCTGAATCTGCCTGTCTATTCTTTTCATTATGTGTTTACCTTTCTTCATTAGTTAAATTTCTTGTTCTTAGTACCATACACCATTGTATTTGCTAATAAAAAATCCTTGGAAATAAAAACTGTAATCAGATAAGGTGGGGTTTTTTTTCAGATGTTTCCAAGATGAAAGCATGAATGCTTATAATCAGACCCCTGCACTTTTTAAATTTTGATCAGACGACCTGAAAATTAGTGCCTGTACCATCATATTTCTTTTAATATAGAAAAGCTGTCATCATAACATTTTATGAAATTCATCAACAATCTTCTGTCTTTGATCTTCCCATCTCTTCTGGTTAGGTTAGTACAAAAAATATCCTGTTGTCTCCTTACACATCTTTAAAATTACCTGTCATTGTATGTTCTCAGGAAAATGAGCAGACAGAACCAATGATGTACTTTGTACATTTGGTCACAAACTTCAGGTTTTGCCCAGTCTTCATTTTGGTTGCATGATGGTTTTTTCTCCTTTTCACTTCCCATCATCAATTTTAGTGTAAAATAAGAATTGGATGCCCACTCAGTCAAAACAAAAAACCCTAGATCTTTAATGCATTATAGTGCATCTATGACTTTAACTATATCTCTATACTTTAATGAGCATCATCCTCATCCTAGCTTGTGTTAGGAACTAAAAGTTTCATATCACATTCACTTCACAAAGAACATGATGAAACATCACAAGATTATATTTTAATAAGAATAAAAATTCAATTGAATAAATAGTGTGTTTTGTCCTTTGATGTACTTTATATTTTCATATTAAACTAACAATTCCATGAAAACTGGGTGGAATTCCTTGGAAGAAGATAAATGTTCTTGCCTATTTGTACAGAATAAAAGATGATTGCTTTATTCTTTTGCTTTTACAAGGTTTATGTTAAGTACAATATGGGACTTCAGTATCTCTTAATGTAACAACTTCAAGTGTGCATTTTGAAGTTCTTCAAATGTGGACTTTCACTGCTCAGTTAAAAGAGGGGATATGCTTTAGAAAAATATTTTATCAAATTATTTTCATTAGATTGCCCAGAGAGAAACAATAATTGGCTATTGACTGTGGTTGTCCATGGCAATGTGACACACCCATAAATTTTGAGCTCTTGTGTCAGCTATTGCTTTGTCAGACATTGTTTTTTGAGGATTTCATTATATATCCAAAATCTTTCTTAATAGTATTGATAAGAAATTTTAAAACTGTCTAATAATACATCATTTCGTACTCTGAGGAACATACATTCTTATTATAATAAATAATGTAATAAAGTATAATGTAATGTATCAAATGTTAATGATCATTTTCTCAGGAACATTAGACTTTAAAACCTTTGTTTTAATAGAATAAATATTTGTGCCTTAAGATACTGAAGTGCAAACTCCATACTTTTTTTACAGTAAGACTACAGCTAAGTAAAGCATTAAAACAGTGTACATGCTGCTTTTGTTTAGTAGAATGTGAAATAAGAAGTGAAACAGAAAGCTTTTGCCTTTGGTGTTGTATGACTTTATAACACTGAAACACATCAGTTTATACTTTGTCATACAGCTAGCAAAATTATAAAACTGTCTCTGCCATTGGATTGGAAGGAGACTGATGCGTCTGTCTGCTATGAAGGATGATTAATAACAGTAGCACACAAGCAACTTCAGAATTAACTGAGATGTTTGAAAATAATTAAATTTTAGTTGTTGTCTGAGGTTAATTTTAGTTCATAGTGACTTGAGTTTTGCTACTGAATTCTAAGTGGTGAGGTTTTAACAATACTCACAGATTTTTAAAAGACCTAATTATTCTTTTCTTTTTTCAAGAACCAGTTATTTTGATTGGAATAGCCTTTTTTTCAGCTTTCTGGTATATGACTTTTTTCCTGTACATTTGCTTTACTCCTACACATGCTTGGGAAAAATATAACAGACAATACACTTAGGAATATTTTTTATGTGGTTCGACATAATACTCCAGATGTTGCACATTTTAAAATGGCAGAAAAAACTCATTAAGAAAGATCGAATATCAAAAACTAAAGGTAAAATGGAAAATACTCAACTTTTTCACTGTTGTTTTTCTTCAGATTTTATGTAGGCTTTCAGAATGATTTCTCATATGCCAGAGAGAAAAATAAAACTTGGAGGATAAAAGTAAGTCTTTCCAAAACAATTTGCAAAGTGAAAAGGAAAGGTGAAAAGGAAACCAAACAAGGTAAATTAGAATCAAAGAATGTTATTGGGATTTAGGAAAGTCAAAAATGATGGGTGTTTGGGCTTTCAGAAGCATTCAGTACTTAGCTGAATAGCCATACAGAATATCATGCTCATCAGTGTAGTGTCAGGACAAATTTAAGCCATTCATTCAAGCAAACAATCATTTCATTAGAAAACCAATTCAACTTAGAAGGCCTCTTGGATTTCTTGGATTTAAAACTGTACAAGGAGATACTTCTCCCTTTTCCCTTAGATGATCGAATCAAAAATGTTTATTCTTTTACATACCCATGCTTCCAAGCCTTGGTGAAAAAAAATACAAGGAATTAGGCATCTGGAAGTGAGTAACTAAGCAGCCAGGAAGCACAGTTCTGATCATTAAAGAATATTTTGAAGTTTACATTCCTTTTTTTCTTTTTTTTTTTTTTCATGCCAATGATGCTATTTTCCCCACTCTTTAGTTTGTTTCTTCATTTCATTTTTGTTACATACCATCTCCTATTTTTGTAATTGCTGGATTATTTCCTACAAACCTTCCACATTTTTTTCCCATTTTTGTCTCCTATATTGAAATGTCTTTGAAACATTGCTTTTTGCAGTTTCTCTTTTTCTTTTTTGCTTGATTTCTCTGTATTTCTGAAAGAACTATATTTGTATTGTTTATTTCAGATAAACTGCTCACATATGAACATGCTTTTTGCTGAAAGATAATAGATTATAACGTATAACACATTTGTTTTTAAATTTGACTTATATCTACATGCCTGTTTGATAAACCTTGATTTTGATAAAGAATTAGAATGAAAGTTCTGTTGCTTAACACTGATGAAAAAAGAACAAGCTAGTTGCCTTACTCAGCCTTAATAATTGCCATTTATTTCTGTGTCAAAAGGATGGATTAGGTTAAAGGTATAATTTGAATTTTAAACCTTTGCAATTTTTCTATTATGAATTGAACCAAGCAATCTGTTGTTTGCAATTTATTAAGTAAAATAATTAGCATTTTAATTTTTTTTTTTTTTTTACAGAATATGTAAAAAAAATTATAAATTATTTAATAACAAGTTGAATTTAGGACACCATTTGGAAGAGAAGAAAGTACTCCCAGAAAAAATTTGTCTTTAACAAACATCTTTTTTAACCAGTCTTTCTTATTTTTTGTCACATCTTTTGTTTCTATTGTATAGGTAAGGCCTAAGAAAAAGGGGGTCAGAAAACATTTTACATTACAAATTATGGATTTGTTTCATGAATTAATGAAAAAAGTGTTAAGCCCCAAAATTAACAAGCAAAGACTCATCAACATTATCTATGAGTGCTTTGTTCTGAAATGCTGAGGCATTGCTGACCAGAGTGGTTTCTAGCTAAGCTGTAGCTAGGGCTTGCTGGATCAAGAGGAAATTTTAGTTTTAATTCATCTGTTGTTGATATTCAGTTCTTGCTTCTCATCAAGAAAATGCTGGTCTCGCAGGGAAAATTGTGAAGGTGATGTTAAGTTCACAGAGTGTTGTTAAGATGCGTAGTAAAGAAATGTCAGTGAGGTTTAAATAGTAAATTAATTGTTTAATCCAACAGCTCCTGCCTTCATTAGAGAGAAAACTAACTTTGCTTTTTACATCTTGAGGTTAAAAAGAGAACTTGTTCCATGGATGTCGAAGCTTTCTGAAGGAGACTTGCTCATAACATTGGGGGTTTTGATCAAGACTATGTGTTGTGTATATAAAACTGAAAAGCTGAGTTTTGTGCTGAAATTTTTGTCTGTGAACATCCACCAAATACTCTCATCCTGCACCTTTAGACTTTGAAGCACTGTGCCTTCCATCTCAGAGAACCTAACTCACCTCTTTGTTGTAAAACCATACTTAGTGAAAGAAGATATGGTGGAAAAGAGAACCCAGAATGCAGACATCTACAAAAACTGATAAAGCTCAAGAGAAATGTGGGGAGAAAAGGGGAGATGTAAAGCAGACTGATCATGTAGATATGAAATAATGAGGAAAGTAAGTGGGGGAGAGAGAGAGAGGGGAACACATTTTTTAAGAGAAACGCAGGAATGTTTGGAAAGGGAAGGAAGTGAAGACCCTGCTTATTGAGGAAGTGACAAAGATATAACTAAGAAGCATATTCTGTGTTCCTTAAAGTTTGTGTCAAATAGATTTAATCCTATCTGTAATGTTGTAGTAGAGATTTGAAAAATGAAAACAAATGAAAACAATAATATATCTGAAACTTTGACTTTAAATCGCATAGAATGAGAACACACAGCAGTACATTTTACAGAATACTGCACAAATGTGGCTATTACAGTTCTGGTACTTAAGAAATAGAAATTCTTAGTGACTATGCCACAAACTTACGGTTTGTGACTGGTTTTTTTTCAATACAAGTAGATTTGGATGTGGTTTTGCTTGTTGTTACAGTAATCTTCATATAATATTTTTATAGGACACTTCATAGTTGTGTTAAATGCTTTTATGGATAGGAATATATTTTTTCATGGACTTGATGAGATATTTCTTAGATCTTAAATCTGAAACTAAATTCCATTGCATTTTAGATTTTATTTCCATTGCTTTCTGTTGTATCTGAATTAATATGAAATTTTTTCCTTTAAAATATACAGTGAAAAAAGTCCCTATATAAAGTTTGGTTTAAGTGACTAGCCCTGCATTTCATAAAAATCACCTGGAGAGGAACAGATGACTTTGGAATCCTATGCATGCTGACAAGGGTTGACCTTTTCCTTCCTACTACCCCACAACAGGAGGTGACTGTTTGCCTGACATAGTGAAGAATGTCAAGGATGGGCCTGAGCTCTGGTCGAGTGTCAAAAATACTGAGCTGTGCTTTTCTGAGAAAGACTGACAGAGATAAAGGTACACTTTCAGTTTCTTGTTGGATTAAGTCCTGAACATTAATTTAGGGACCTCTAGGCTTATTTTTTTACAATTGCCATGGATGGAGTAAGTACTTCACTAATACTTCACTTGTAAGAGAGAAGAAACAATATGCTTCATTGATATAAACCAGTGAGTTAACAAAGTTCAATGGGAGATATGTCAATGGCTTAATAAGATTTGGTGGTGTGGCACACATGATTACGTACCATAAAGAAGACAAGGTCAGAGGAAGCTCTCAGGAAGACCCATCGTTGAGTCATGAGGTTCAGATTATGGTGCTCTAAACATCTTCTTAGAGAGGAGTTTAGGTGCTGCAGGATCCAGTCCTAGTCCCAGACTCAGTCAATGGTTTATGTCTAAAGGATTGTATGTGCACAATCAATCTTTTATATCACTTAGATAAAATTTCAAAGTTCATCACACTATTATTTACTGAGAACATGTGGTGGCAACAAGTCTCTCAGTTTCAAGGAGTAACCTTGAGTGAGGTTAACCTTAGAGGGAGATCTTGCCATGCTGAGGGCTGCCATACTGGAGGGTTCAATGGGCCTTGGGCTGCCTACTGTTTATAGAATAAAATGAAATAGTCATATTTGTATATCAGCAATATGTCTAGGTCACTGTCACAGACAGTTCTTGGCTAGTCTGTTGCTATCTGTTCCCCAAAGTCCACAGTCGGATGGATGCAGCCATCGCAACCCCACTGGTGGTTATGGATTAAACGTGGGGGGAAACACATCCTCACAACTATGTAAAAAATGTATGCAACAGAAATGGATTGAAAACAAGAAAGTTTCTTTTTTAGGAAATCTTTTAATCAAATGTGTACTGTAACTTCCTGGTTTTGGCTAATAGTTTTTGAGTCTCATTTCCCATGCTGGTTATTTTTGTTTTGTTCTTGGGAGATTTTTGGTTTGTTTCAAAACTCATTGAATCTTTTTTCTTCCTATTCTATTTTGAACCCTCAACTTGTCATACTTTTGTTTTCTGTTAACTATAATAATCATTTATTACAGTGGGTAAATCCTTTCTCCACAGAAAATAGCATTGCATGTTTATTGGTACCTAGTGTTGGATACTCCCTGGACAAAATAACAAAAATCAGGTTGTTATGTTTGGAATTGTTTTCTTTTAGTTTTCTCCAAACTTACCAATATGTGGATATGACTACCATTAAGACATCACCAAAAATGGGATAAAAAAAGTGGTAAATTAATATGGAAGATGTTAATGCATAATTATAAAAATACTAACATATAAATCAATGAAAATTCTTTAGCTTAAGCTGAAGTAGCACAGGGACAGTAGTTGTGTGACTTCTACAAATGTGATTTTTGTATATCTGAAAAAAATATTTAATAAGTTTTGGTTCTGTTTATATTTATAAGTGATGTCTGAGTGAGATTTAGAGAACTGATTTATTTCCAAAGAATTTTAGTGTAATTTTCCTGTCCTGGACTTTTCTGAGAATGTACTAAACATATTTAGCATATGATTTCTCCTATGAATTTATTTATAATTTTAATTATACAGAACATAAAAGGTAGATTATAAAAAATAAGTTTCTGAGATAAAAAATTTTATGAGAAGTTAATTAGAATCATACTTAGCAATAGAATTTGAACAATTTCATTAAGTTCATTCAGAAGTTCATTTTTTACAAAAACATAGTAAATTATTCATTGTAAAAATAAAATTAATGAAGGAACTTATAGAATTATCTATGAGGCACCAGAAATAGGATCATATATGTTCAAGCCAGCTCTTTTATTATTATATTATCTTTATTTTATTCTTTTATTATTTAAAGTGTTGTGAGGACCCTTTAAATTTAAGTACACTTAGCTATTTGAAGGTTTTTAAGGATATTTGGACTAGTCTTTTGCCCTAAGATTTCCAGAATAAATTGAATGGTTGTCCAATATTCAATGATGTTACAGGAACAAATAGTGAACATAGACCACAAATTCTGGCAAAAGACTTCTCTTTTTTCCCATTAATAAAGCGCATTCACCAGTATTATATTTTGCAAGAATGAGTTCAATTAGTTCAATGTTTTCAACCAGAATCTGTTGTTGGGAGGTTCTATCTTTTTGGTTTTTTAATTTGTGATATGAAACAAAAACTTTGTTGATTTGTAACAGCCATTTATTCCTTTATAATAACCAAACAAACAAGCAAAAAAACCCCAGCATGTATACAATATCTCTGTATATTTTTGTTTGCTGTGTATTTCAAGTGTTTGTGGGGAATTCCCTTGAAAATTTTTTTAAATGCATACTCCTAATTATGCAATGTTAGATCAATGAGTGTGTGAATAAGAGAAGAACTACACTGAATTTTTGACCAATGAAGGTACCTTTTAATACTTGTTAAAGATGCAGTATAATTCTGAAAAATTACTGTTAGCTGATAAACAGCTTTCCATGGAAACACATTTCTATGAAAAAGCCTGCTCCATGATCTTGCCAGACATAGAGGTGAGACTGACAGGCCTATAATTTCCAAATCTTCCTTATTTCTCTTTTTAAAAATGTAGGTTTTTCTTTGCCTTTTCCAGATAAATTAAAGGAATCGTGTTCTAACACCAGTTGTCAATTTATCTTGTGGGAATTCAGCTGTGAGACCGAATTTTCAATGCATGTTTTCTAAACTTTATTCTAACTCTGTGCTTATTTGTAATAGAATTTAAGGTCATGTAGATTTTTAGTAATTATGAATGATTTATCAATCCCTTCAATGCTACAATATTTGCATCTTCACATTTTTAAACTTTGCCACTTTTCCTTTGCTTGACCTATTATGGAGTTTATCTCAATTTCTTTATGCTCTCTCATGCTTTTATTTTGATTTATTTTGCCTACCCCTGTTCACAAATTATCACATTTTAGTATCTTTGAGTCATGTTCTACTCATAGTTTATGTTAATTTGTCTTTGCTGCGTGACAAAGGCATCAATATATGTTTTAAAGAATTGTATCTAAATATCAAAGATGCATAAGAATATGAACTTTTCTTTGAAAAAATATACTTTTTCATGATGATGTTCTGTTAATGCTTTGAAAGGAAAAAAAATGAAGATCCTAGAGCATATATATAAAAGGTTAAATATTAGAAAGTGAAAATTATTAGAATAAGACAATACACATCTCCCAGTACAATCTTTTTTTCCATTTGTAGCTATAACTGCTTTCTTTTCTAAGTTTCTATAAGCTAGAAATCTGCTATTGAAAGTAAAATTAAAGGAAACTACTGATATTTTCATGAATATGCAGGATTGGGCTGAATATTACAAACTATTATACACTATACTTCATAAGTATTTTCTTTTCCTTGTGTTTTTCTACCTTTCCTTCTTTCCTCATCTGTCTTCTTTTCCAACATTTCTAGTTTCAAGTTGCACACTATTTGCTTTTGTTTCCTACTTTTATCTTCTTCTCTAGCTCTGCCTAATTACTGAAATGTATTTTTTTAACCTCTTTATGTCCCTAGCTGTCTGACTGTTGTCTTCAGAACAATTGGCAACCACATCAATGGTACTGATGCAGAAATGGTCAGAGCCTGTTTTCAGGAAACAGAAAAGAAAAAAAAAAAACCTTATATATATGGTTTTTACTATTTTTTAATCATTTGTTTCTATGTTTATCTGTCTGCAGTCAACAAATATTTTCTTTGCTTCTATATCTATTTATTCAAAATATAAATTTATTCAAAACCTACTTAGATAGCTTGTCTATCTGAAGAATAAGACCTGAGTCTTTTTCTTGAAAACCTAGATGTATGCCTTCCTCTATGAGAAAGTGCCACAAATATGAGATTAAAAAAAAGCTAATTACTTCAGAATAACTGGAACAACTGATTGTTGCTATGCATTTTCAAAGACCTTGTTTCCTCAGAAGAAAATAAAAGAACATTCTGACAGTGATTGTTTCAAAATGACACAGGCTGCTTGTGAGTGTGACTGATATGCCTTTAGTATTTAAATTACCTCAGATTATGCTGTATCTCATAACACTTGCATATCAAATGCAAACTTTCATAACTGATAATAAGCAATCTGAAATTATTCAGCTACTTTAAAAATACATTTACAAAAAGCATTTTAAATTCTTAAAAAGAAAATAAACCAGTAAAATATGTTTAAAAGCTGTTCAGTGATACAGTACAATATTTATGGAGGCTGGTCTTATTCTTTTTGGAAGTTGGTGATATAATTTAATTTTCTATTGTTTTAATAGAAGCAGACAGAACAATGTTATGGATCCAGAAGGGCAGGAATGTGGAATAGAAGGGAACCAGAGTGGTAATTGATACACATTATTGCTGAAATACCAAATGTCATGCAGAGCATATGTAAACCTACAAAATACATGACTTCTCCACAAAGATTCACTACTGAGGCTCAAAGCTGAACATAAGCTTTGTACCAATAGGCAGTGATTTCTAGTATTTTGTTGGGCTGACCTTAACCAGCTGTCAGACCCCCTATCCAGTCACTCTCTTGTTCCTCTCTGACCTCAACAGCACAGGGGAAAAAAAGAGGATGGAAGAGTTTGTGGGTCAGTTAACATCAGAGGTGAAACATTCAAGTAGGGGTAGATTCATTTATTGCAGATTAAAAATAGAGTTGGAAGGTGAGAACCAAAGACAACTAAAACACCTTCACACACACACACACACACACACACACACACACACACATACACACACACACTCCCACACACACATACACTCTTTTCTTCTCAGGTTCAGCTTCACTCCACGGCTCCTGTCTCCTCTACCTTCTACTCCCCAGATGGTACTGAGTAGAGGGAACATGGCTGGTGATCAGCCCACAACAGCTCCTTTCTGCCTCTTCTTCCTCCTTGCACTTGTCTCCTGCTCCAACATCCCTCTCACTGGTTGCAGTCCTGGAATAACTGTTCAAGCACAGGTCCTTTCTGTGGGCTGCAGGAACTGTTTGTTTCCCTGTTATTCTTTGCATTGGTTGTAGTGGGACAACCTGTTTCGCTGTGATGTCCACAGATTGCAGGGAAATCTCGGCTTCTGGAATACCTCCCCCCCTCTTTCTTCACTGACTTTGCTGTTGTAGAGTTTTTTCTCAACCCCTTTTTCCTCCTCACACCTCTTTCTCAACTGCTGCACAACCTTTTGGTTTTTTGATAATACATGCTATTGCCTTTTTAGAGGCCACTGCCTATAGAAGAGTCCTACAGCTGGCCTTACAAGTCACTAAGGGTTTAACTGCATTGAAGTCTGAAAACTCACTTTTGTAACCAAGCCCTGATTTGAAGTCACCGTCTTTCAAAAGGAGGCCTTCCTAGCTTTCCTTCCTTTTGAGAAAGCCATCCTACTGGGGCAGGAAATTATAGTATGTTCCCAAATCCCCATTGTGTGAACAATCTAAAACAAATACTTCCAGGAATTATTTCTGAGTTCATATATTCTGTAATTTTATACAATCATGAAAATAAACACCATTATTCTGAGAAACAACTGAAGTACATTATCAAAGGGTCCTGTTATTGTAATAGAGCCTAAATTCTTTAATTTTTACCTGTTTGTGTTCTTTCTGAGGAAAATATAGGAGAATATGGTGGTTTCATTTTGTAAATAACTCCATAAAAGTCTCTAAGAAAAATAAAAAATAAAAAATAAAGTTTCAATTTGGATGACCAAATGAAAATATACATTACAAGACCATGAAGACCACTCAATTGAGAAATGGGAAAGTACAAATGAATTCTATTTAGTAGATTTAGTAATGAAATCAGGACTATTTCTAAGATGGTTTTAAATTATTTATAATGGAGTCTAATTTTCTGCTGGTGTCATGTGAAATGGGAGATTTTCTCAAACTCTTTGTATTTGATTAGTCTGTTAGCACTTCAGGAAAGCCGAGACCCTTGTGCCTGACCTGTCATGTCCCATTATGGGGACCCTTCACTGAACAGTCTTCTGGATTGGAGAACAATTTGACCAATTTGTTCAGGGTCACATGCAAACAGAAATACTCCCTCCTGGGTCTCCACACCTTTAACTGGTCTGTGAGTGACCCAGGAAAGATCCAGGAACAAATGTCAACAGCCTAAGAGAGATCCTCTCCTAGGCCTCCACAGTCCAGTGTGTTACCTGCTGTGACAAATGTTAGTGTCATTGAAGGACTTGCATTAACAGTTTATGGAAGAACATTCTTTAATAATATAATAGAAAATTGTGACAGGTTAAGATTCAATGATTGCCAGTGATAGTATCTGGTTGCAAAAACTCATTTAAAACAATATACTAAAGAGTCCTAACCACTAATAATATCTGGCTTGAGATAATAATTCAGACACATACAGTACGGTTCTTACCCAATAGGCATCCCTACAGAGAAGAAGACAAGTTCAGTCGGTCAACTGAACCCAGAAGTTATGATAATCTTCCCTAACTTCTCTACATTTTTAACTTAAAATATTTTTATGTGTAGGTGGACCTTAGGGGGCTTTAGTCATACATCATGTTCAGTGGGTGGTGGTGTACCTTGGAGGTAGGTAATGTCAGTATTACATCTGAGGTAACCTTTGGGATGGAGGTATAGGTCTATGATTTTGCCATGGTTGCTCGTTCTACAGTAAAAAAAACTTCATTTTTCTCCCTTGGTTGACAGCTGCTATGCAGCCCATCAGCTACCAGGTACCATCCCCTCTTGCAAGGATTTCAACAGAGCCTGGCCATGGTGTTTCCACTCTGCTCAACCCTCCATTTAGTCCCCCTTAGCTTGTGTTGTGTGTGGGAAATCAGGCATGCTGACTCTATTCCACCCAGGGAGTAGCAAACATATTTTTTCCTATAATTTTTCATACTCTTATAACACATACTTCCCACTCTGTTCCATCTTCTGTTTCTTATTCTTTAACATGTATGCTGAATACAGTTTTTGTAATTTTCCAACTTTATCTTCCATTTTTTCTACAACAGGTTTATATTATTGTTCAGGTAGGTTAAGAACAGAATTTTCTTGTTCATCTGATTTCTAACCATGCTGTTAGTGGAGCGATACTTTATTATGCTTATAATTTAAATGAAGAAATATATATGCCTACCAATACAGATGCAGAAATACTCAGATGTAAACCACTTAGACAGCACAATAGATCTAGAACAAAACCATATCATCAGTGAACCTAAAAGGACTCATAAAGTCAATCTGCTTGCCACTTGCTCCACTTCAGATATGAAATGAATTGATCAAAATTATAATTAGAAAGAAAAGTCTTTTACTGTACTAAAAGTGCTCAGAACATTTCTATTCCATCCTCCCCTTCTCACCCTTTGAGTGAGAAATAGTTTTCAGTCATAGAGTAATACTATTGTAATTCTTTGTGTTCTGTGCTGCTACAATATAAAATATTCTTATAGAATAATAAAAAAAAGAAAAATGAAAATGGTAATTATTAATACTTGCAAGGATTAATAAATACAATATTTCTTTCCAGTGATGTTCTAAGAGAGTTTTGTTTATGATGTAAGATGGTGTCCATTTCATTTAGCCAACCTATATCATTAAGAAACTATTTCTGCAAGGAATAACATCATTGGGAGTAACTAATCCTGTTTTATCACTGATTATTTTTTATATTATCTGTGAAAATGCTAGTTTTTCATGTCACTGTGGTATGGAAAAAAGGGGGAGGGGAAGAAAAAGACTTTTCATTCGCAATTTGTGTGGGCAACGTTCCCTTCAGCATATAAATAGAGGAATCAATTACCTCAGAATCTATATGAAGATAATTTTGCCTTTGCAGATAATGAACTGTTTTTAGTGATGAAACTGAAAATTAATCCATTACTAATAATGAGTCTGAGAATGCAATAGATTTATACACCACCTCTTCCCTCAAAGACGCCACATAAATCATAGGGTAAAAAATAAACAGAGAAAGTCAAGGACATGGAAACCACAGAAAATATACCCTTGTATAATGCAAATGTACAATGGATGGTGCTTGAAAATTTAGGTTCATATTATTAGCCTGTATTTTAGAAAGAAAAATAAAAAGTTCAGTGCTAGAGGATTTAGTCTGTTTTGTAAATTGCAGTTGCTGAATTTGATATCCATTATATAAATTAGTAGTCCGTATTCATGGACATCTGTTACTAAAATTTCAGCATAGCATACATTCTTTGGGAATAAATGATATGTTAAAAAAAAGTATGCTTAGTATTCTTAACAAAATAGGTTGGGGGAACAAATTGATAGTTTACCCTTTATCCACAATCCTACAGCGCTTGCTTAAGACCCAAAAAGAATTAGTTTCCCTGGCTTTACAATTTTCTGTCATGAACCTTAGGGGTAGTCAGGTGATACAAAGGTGATCAAAAGGATGAGAGCTAAGACTTACAAACTCATCTATGTTAAGACCAGAGGCACCAGTTTTATTCCTACATATTTAACGTTGCCTTGAATCTTAAGGCCAAAGGCTTGCAGTGAATAAGTTCTTTTGAAAACATATCCATTCTATATTTAAAAACTTTGAGAAATGTGCCAGTCTTCATTCCTCTTGATATTTTGGTTTTTTGACTACAAAAATGAAAATTGGTCTTTTATGAAATTTTTGCACTTGATTGGCTTTTCTCAGACGTTAGCTAAGTCTATTAACTTTACAGTATTTTCTCCTGTGGTCATGCTAGTACACTCTAGTTAGACATTTTAATTTTCTCACAGATAATGTTCATCTTACCTCACTGGAATCGTCATCATTTTTGCAGTACTTCCAAAGTGTTTTTTTAGTACAGTCTCCAGACTTTCAGTGTCTTTCGTAGTCTGTGGACAGGTATCAGTGACTAAATTCCTTGAATTATCAGTATTTTTAGTTTCAAAACAATCCTCTTACCTGCTTACCTCTGAGGAACTTTCTGATGTACGAACAGACATAAGCAACATTTAGTACCAGTACTGTAATTCTTTGTTTCTTCCCTCATGAGGAAGACATTAACTAGGTGAGATTTAAAATATTGTGTGCCCTACTATATGTTTTCCTTATACAGGGTAAAGTAGTGTACAGTGGAGGCTGAATATGAGATTTTTGAGTTGGTTTTGCTACAACTAAAGGATTTCTGTTTTAGTAGAGATGAGAAACTATAGATGTACCAGTAGTTTTAACCCTCCAAGGCTTAGATCACATTTTAAGGAAGCTTTAGCTCTTTAAGGCTTTGAAAACAGTAGCCTTAAGATTTGATTTGGCTTTTTATTGAGCTTGCTGTATCGACTATAGCAACAGATCTAGTGAAGCTTCAAGATATTTTCAATGGAATATACATCAGCAATTCATTAGAAATAAATTAATTGATGTCACTAAGATAATGAGCTATACATTTTCATAAAGAAAAAATAAGGAAGCAGAGACAAATGCAGTAACTTTAAGAAAAAATGTTATGGTTCATGTAAGAGATGGCTTAAAAGAAGAATGAAAAAAATCTCCATTAGATCTATGTACTTCAAAAATTTTCTAACATTTTCTGAAAAAATGGCCAAACTATACATTTTTTAAAAGAAAATGTTTATCTGATTTGTAATAAGATGCTAACTATATTCAAGGTTATTTAGTATTCTAATGCAATGCAATTGTGTACAATACCGTAATGCTTACTAGTTCAGATTCTCAGACATTACTTAATGGAGTAGGATGGAATTTCTTAAGGAAATAAGAAGAAAATGTCATTTTTCTTGCTGTTTGTAAATATTTGTTGTTCTTGAAAGTGTTTGTTGCAATACAGACATGAAAGAGTAAAGTAGCTTTTATTCTGTGATTTACAGAGGAGACTGAGAGTTCAAAGAAAGAACAAAATTCTCTCATTATAATGCAAAGGAGGACGACAATAAAAATAAAATAAATTCTCAGTGGTTATCATGAAATTGTGTTTATATTACCTAAATCCTAAAAAAGGAATAAACAAGAGCCTACGAATCTCAACTGAAATACTACTGAACACTGGGGGCTACTACCAATAAATTTATTTTCTTCTCAAAATAAATTTTTAATCTCTCTCAAGGTCCATGAATCTCAAGTATTTAAATAGTTACTGCATTGCTAAATAATTCTTTAACTTTTAGAAATATTATAATGTCAAAGGAAATTTTTGATCAGGTTAGTGTCTGAATGCATGCATGCATATGTACACATTGTCATACACACGGATGCAGCAAGCTTTTAGATGAAGACATATTTGAAACAGATAACAAATGTGGCTTCATAACAAAATTATATTTCTAAGCCACAGATAATTCATAGGTAGAAGGCAACTGTCCATGTCACAGATAACTAAGATTTATATAAAATGTGTTTTCCCACCAGCACAACAAAGGAAATCTATGAATAGTAGTCCCAAGGAAATTTGTCATCAGTGTTTGTGTCATTGCATTTTATTCCTCTTAGGGTTGGATAACCCTTTCTCTTTATAGCTACAATACAAATTTTTGTAATTAAAATTATATAATCTTGCTCTTTAGGAGTGGCGGTGGTGATGGCTGGGATGAAGAAGCTTTTTATTTGTTTGGGGTATGTTTTGTTGGTTTTCTTTTTTGGTTGCTTGGAGTTTTGTTTGTTTTAGTATGGTTTATTTTTTTTAAATGTTTCTTTTGTCTTTAGAAGAGCTAAATATTTACTAAATTGAGATGGGATAATCAGTGCACTGCAGTGAGTACTGACTGAAACTGAGAAAAATATCCAGCGTCTGGCAGGCATATATTCTTGAAGTACACAGCACGATTCATTCTGTTTCTTCCCACCTTCGCAAACATTCTTAGTAGATGGGTTGGTTTGTTCTCTTCCCAGGGCACTGTCAACATCCTTGACTGCTTTTTCTTTCTTTCTGTGGCCACTGAAGCCTTGATATTTCAGCTGGTTTACTGTTATTTTAGTCTTGGTGAATGGGAGGCATTTTCTGGCTTGCGAGGTATGTGATATCACACCATCAATTTATTAATATCTGAATTATGAACATAACTTTTACATCAGATTACATTAAAAAGATATGTCTGCTCTTTTGTATGGGTTTTGCTGTTACACACTTTAATTAAGATCGGTGAGATTACTTCAAAGCTGAAGGATTAAGATTCCTTTTTTTTTTTCAAGCAACAGAAAAAGTCCTCTGTTACCTGGACTCATTAACAAAGCTTGAAACTATCTAACCTGTGGAGAAATTAGCTTGCTTTTTTTTTTTTTTTTTTTTT
>VZTJ01004571.1:184869-251052 GCA_013397795.1 Orthonyx spaldingii
TTTTTTTTTTTTTTCTTTTTAACAAGAGTCAAGACCACCTTCCTATATTAGGAGAGTAATTTTATTAAAATTTTGTGTGAGTTTTGTTCATAGACCTTGTCCTCTCTGTGTTGTATTACAGTGTTTCAATTAAAGGTTAGTCTCCCTAACCAGAATACTAAGAATATTTCCAAACTAAAAGGCATGTCACTTCAGTATGTAGTATATGAATTGCTTTTAAAGCTAAAAAAAGGATTTGATTTTTGTTTGTTGATGTTTGTTTCCAGTTTCTGAAAAGATATGTGGTTTTTTTCTAGAAAAACATATGGAAATAAATGGATTTACAACATTTCATCTGTATTCCTTAATTTTTCCTCCCTTCTTAATCTGTCAACTTTGTAATTAGATCAGATCTAAGTGTTTAACCTTGATTCTGTACTGAATTAAAGACCACTTAATCACTTGTTCCAGGAAACATGCACTTCTCTTAGGCAATGTTTATGCTAATTTTGTCCCAAATAAGATTTTTTTCTGCCATTCACTAGCAGGAAGTTCAATTGGTTCTTTTGGAGACATCCCAATTAAATGAATTTTCCAAATACATTAGTGCTAAATGAAACATGAAAAATAGAAAGCAAAGTACATGAAATTCAAAGCAACTTTTATTTTGTTTTTGAAAATGTATTTGTCTGAACTCTACCATTGCTATACACATATTTTGGACACCACAGGTTCCATGTCATTCCTTTTAAAAGCGATAAAATTGAAAATGTTTTCTTTCATTTCCTTGTAGCCAGCTTGGCAGAACACTTCCAATAAGTGTCCAAAATAAGTATTTATCTTGAGAGGATAAATTTATTCATTTTTCACCTCTACATATGATGGAATCAAATAATTTTCAGGAAAAATACATTTTAGGAAACAATTGACTATGTTTCTATCTACATAGTGGAAAAAATTTCAGTGTACCAAACACTTCACAGAGGTTCTAAACTTTGTGTTTGAACCTCCTGTTTTGAAATTGCTTGATTCCTTTTAATGAGGAATGCATGTTGCTTTTTTTTCCCTTGGTCAGTGTTGTACATGCAATTTCTTATCTGACAGAAACCACAAGACTGAAGGTAGTTGGCATATACACTTAAAAAGTACTATAGTTAGAAAGCAAATGCATAAATCTGTGCTTGCTCTTTCACATGTTCTTCTCTCTGTTGAATTATTCATTCAAAAAGTGGAGAAAATCCTAGAATCAGTGTTGGAGACAGAAATGCTAACCCTTTCAAGAAGGCTGCTGTTCTTATTAACATGCACTGACCTAGAATTGTTTTTTTTATTTTCTTAACAATGCTATATGGCATGGTTGGCTTGGAAGAGACAATTTGGAAATTAGTGGCTATCCATTTCAGTCAGTCCTTGTGTCAAATGTGGAAGCTCACAAACAAAACAGATTTCATCCCAAGAAGATGCAACTGAGCCTGAAATCACCATGTTAGATCTCTGATATATTGGAAAAGCTTACTTTTAGTTTGAAAGAATACAATAATAATTGGGATGTATGGCTTTTCAGTGCATTAAGCAAATACAGGAGCTGAATTTCTGCTTAGCAGTCAATAAACTCCAAACACATTACTTGCAGTAAATGGGCAGAGAGTCAGTAGACAATTAGTTGTGAGTTCTAAGTGATGACTAGAGTTCTGTCACAGAATTATTTCTCTGCTAAGCAATACTGATTTATTGTTACAAGATTTATAGTTAATTTCTGCCTCTTACTTGACATTGTTCCAGAATCCACAGTTCAGATCCAAGGTACATCTTCCGGTGAAGTCTCAGACATATTTTTGCAAATGCTGAATGACACTTAATATTTTAACTTCAGCTAAATGCTATGGAAATTACTGCCTTTTTAATGATATCTATTAAGATTTGAAATTTGCTGTAATATAATTTCAGTTGATTTTTTTGTTTGAAGGAGATACTGCTTTGCAGAGACATTTCAGAAGAAAAATAATGGAATAAAGGACTCTGACAGAGATAATTATGGCAGCTGAAAATTTGCATTAATACAAAGTTCTTTGTTTTTACACTTTTGCAATTATAATTTGAGTAGAATGTCATGTGAGTACAGCATACATACCATATTAATGAATACATCTATTATAGATTCTTTACAGTATATTCAAAATAATGAGCAAATGGTCATATGATTGACATTGGTATTACTGGTGCTATTTTGTTCACTGAATTTTTTTTCTTTATGGAGGTCTACATTGTAATATTAATTACCTGAACAGATAAAAATGGCAGAATTAGTGCTTATTTTCCAACTAAAATCTCAAATACAGGACTATGTAACCAGAAAGTAACTGGTTACTGTGAATCAACTAATCCAAAGGAATTTTATGCGCCTCTGTTTTTTCAGGACAGCTGTGAAGCAACAGGATATTGGAGATGTATCTACCCTGGTAGCAGAGGGGTTTTATGAGTTGCTGTGCATCAGATGACATACTGCAGCATGGTAGTCCACTGAAGTTTATTACATTTGAACACTTTAGAGTTAAGTTGTATGGTACAGGAAAGGACTCATTTTGGAACTTAACTTGAAAATCTCTTATAATTTTCTTTTATTTGACATATTTTTGCTATTTTATATTTTCTGTTTTAGTAAAAATATCACAATGCTGCAAGATATTTTTATTAAGCAATGTTTATTTGTGGATCTGTTTATTAGCTTCTGTTCCCTAGGTTTTTTTAAGTCATACATTACCTTACTATTTGAAACATTTTCTGCTTCCTGCTTAATTGTGCAAATGCTTCTATTATTGATTTCAGTCAGTATTTCCAGATGTTTATCAAGAAAACTTAGTTTAACTGTAGTTTAATCTTTCATCTGGATCCTAAATTCAAGTGTAGTAATTTATCAGATCTATAATGTATTATCACAAAAGGTGGTGAAACATCACCACTATTTGTCCTATTTTATTTTATAGTTTGGGGAGAAAAAACTACACAAGCTGTCATAGGGAAAAGTTGATGCGAAAGAGCTCATGTCTTCATGACATCTGCCCACAGACTGGTTTTCACAGACTGGTTACAAACGTTCTGAACTGGAAGGGCAAAGAAACCATAGACAAACCTTACAACATAAGTGCTGCTGGCTTTACACCCTCACAATAGACTTAAGGTGGAAAACAAGAGATTGATAGAAAACCCATGTGAAACCCCCTGATTTGCCATAAATATGGAGGAAATCAAGGAGTCTGGGCTAGGGCTATGTGATTAGAGAGTCCATAAGTGTCTTAAACAAGCGGTAGTGAGAAGTGTGCAGGTGCCACAGATGTGACACGGCTCTCACTGCTCTAGCCATGCTCACTAGGATTAAAAACAAACAAAAAAAGAAAACAAACAAACAAATTAACAAGTTAACAAACAATCAAACAAAAAAACGAAACAAAAAAAGAGATATGATATACCATTAAGTGATGTGGTTTGCATTTTGTGTTCAGCTGACACCAACTCCCCAGTTATACAAACAGAGAGTTAAAAAAAAACCAGTAAAGTGGAAGAAAACCTAATTTCTGGAATTTCTGAAACCGTAATGTCTCCTGGATCAGGACTGCCAGGAAGTCTGAATATTAGCAGCATAAGAAAGAACAATTTTAACTTCTAATTCTACATGACTAGCACTTGCTTAATTTCTTGCTGGACTCTGAAAAATGTCCAGAAATCCTGGATTCAATAGAGAAAGATTATTACATGGGTGAAAAAGGAAAACATATGGTGTTCTATAATCCTTTCTAGCTGCCTGCTGTAATTTTTGTACTTTTCTCCTTTCACAGTACATTTGAACCACTGTAGCATACAAACACCTAACAATCAATGTTGAGGGAATTTTTCCTAAATTAAATCGTACACATTAGATTATTTTAAAGCAGTTATTTTGTTGCAATTCATTTTTATGGGTTTTATGACTCCTTACAATGCTTCAGTGCTTCAACTCAGATGACAGATATTTTCTGCAATGGATATTTTATTTGAGGAAATGTGTTTTTCAGAAAGTTTTCTGAGGTTGTGATGTGAATAAAAAGTTGATACGATTATCTTTGACCTTGGTAGCTGGGCTCTGTGTCTCAGGTTTTCCTTCATATATATGTTGAGGTTTAGTACTTAGATTTAAAACTTACATGTTGTTATAGTCCTCATTTAAGTGAAGTAGTCAATCTTCTAGTTCAGATTCCTGTATTGTGTGAAATAAGTGGAAAAATGGGTCTTCAGGTGCCTGTGTGTGGTGCACACATCCAGCATCATTGCACCTGGGGGTCACTGTGGTTGTGAGCTGCCTGTTGTCTGCCAAAGCCACAGACAGGGCATGTGGCATCTCTGAGCAGGCCTGCATGAGAGACAGAAACATTTGGGAGGGTAGGAGAAGATGGAAAAGAGGCAGGAGGGACATTACTGCAGGCAAAGGCTGGTGACAAACTCTAGGAGGATGTGCTCAATGACAGAAGAGGTGCTGCTCTGACGGATAGGGGACCACGGACAGCATTACCTGTCCATGGGCAGGGGCACCCTGGAAGGGCCACCACTGGGGGCTACCCCTGCTACATCACAGGGAAAGGAGTGAGAGGCAAGGAGCAGTACGCAGAAGCCATTATGCTCTGGCCCTCAGCCTGTTCGCCACCCAACACCTTTGAGTGGGGGAAGGATCTGGGAAGGGCTGAACATAATATACAATAAAAGTGAAGGGATGCTGAGACTCAGAAGAGAGAACAGAGGTGCTTGCTTGAAGATGAACCTGGGTAGGAAAAGTGTTTCTCAAACTGTTTAACTGATTGATTTTTTTCCTTAATGTCTGAATGGGTTATCAGACTTTTTCTTGTAACTGGCAGTAATTAAACAAAGTAAAATTCAGCAAGTTAAGACCCTTTTGCCTGCAACAATCTGTACATTGCATATCTCTTGTTTTTGCATGTCCACCCTTAGATGTCGTTCAGTAAAATGGTGTGGCACCAACATTTTCTTCAGTCTCAGAGTAAATTCAGAAAAGTTTTGTAAGGCACATATAAACTTTGCTGAAGAAATGAGTAGTTCTTTTGTGCTACATAAAACAAAAAGGGACAGAGAACAGGTAGCAGGCAATTCCAAGGCAGATAATGTTTTTATAGATTATTCTTTTATGATAATAAAGGGATGGACATGCAGCTAAAAGATGTCCAGTGACAGTTGATCTTTCAGATGTATATACTCTGGACTACCTTTTCTGTTGAAAGAATGAAAATATTTTTCTTCATAGATTCAGACTGAATTTCTGTGCAAGTTGATATTTATGACTCTTCTCCTATGAAAGCAAGCACTGTAATCTTTCCTGGGGACTGTATTTTCATTATTAAAGCTTATGTTTATATTGTTAGCTATCCTGACACAATTTTCAGTATGCATACGTACTCTGGTGCTTTCCAAGTGGAGCTCTCAGCTGACCCTCCAGCTACTCAAAATAGCTCTTACATTTCAGTTGGTGGAAGGAGTGAGTTAAACATGATCATTTCACTTCAGAATCAAGCCTGTAGGAATATATTCAATTTGCAGACCAAGACAAAATCTTTTTCTTGCTGATGTTCTGCTTTGTTAAGGAGGCCTGCAGCAATGTCAAATTTGATAGTGTTCCACTCTCCAAAGCATGGGCAAAGTGATTGGGATATGAAAAGCTCTGAATGAGCTGTGGAGACAGAGAGTAGAATTAGCTTTGTTTCAGTATAGACAGGTTCTGACATGGACTGTGATTCAAAAGTGGGCTGCAATGGCAGTGTTTCAGGGATTATTTTGTTTTGTTGTTGTACGGCTATTTGTTAGTAAAGACCTTGGTAACTTTAAAGTGTAGGTAATTGCAATTTTTTTTTCATTTTTAACGTATAATGAGAAAGCATTTTTCATTTAATGAATAGGCAGTTAATGATAATTACCAATTTTTTACATCTTTAGAAAATAGATCATTTTATATTTATGACATACCAATTTTCTGTATATGCAGAAAATTGGTGCCATTTTTCCAGAAGTAGAAAAAAAAAAATTGGCAATTATCATCAGAACTTTTTAATACACCTCAAGAGGTGTTAAACAGGAATGGTTTGCTATTTACTGCCACATAAAAGGGCAGTGGTTGCATCTATCACTTTTTTCTAAATCTTGAATATTATTTCTTCATTGGGTATGTGCATACACGTGCAATCTTGAAACACCTACATTCTTTTCTATTTTCTTAGACTAATAAAACGAAGATTTCATTATTTTTTTTTTCTTTCAAATATATAAACTATTTACTGATAATAATGGTGTCACTGATTATTCACTTATTGTAAATGAATCTGAATGCTACGGTTCATGTGAAGTAACAGATATACTTTTATTTTCCTTTTATTCTTAAGGCTTAGCTAAATATAAGGAACCTTTTGACATGTGTAAGGGTAAGTTTAGGAGGGACTGATTCTCTGTGCATATTCTGGAGTGACAATTTACAGGGTCAAGGATTTTGTCCTATGATGTATTTGGTTTGAGAAGTATCAAAGGGGTTAACTGGTTACAGGAGACACTTAATAGTATTCATGTGCAGAAGAGAACAGAAATGAGAAAGAACCTCTTGATATTTAGAAAAGAAAAAAAAATTAAGGAAGTTATTACAAAGATAGAGGAATTGTCCTCATATAATATTTCAAAACAGAACTGAAGATTAATGTTATTTGCTTTTAGCAGTCTGAGTGCTAACATGTATTCCTAAATCTATACTGACCTTATGAAATTAAAACACAAAGATTAAAATTTGGTTGTGTTCTGGAATACAGTCAAGCATGCTTTACACCTCCACACATGTTAACTTTGCACTTCTATCATGTTGTTTATGTCCTGAACCTGTTTACGTGGGAGGTGTTTTTTATAGCACTAACAACTTCTCAACTAGTGAATGTGCACAGTATACATATCACACAGATACCAGCCCTAAAGTGTGATTTGGGGTCAGTAAGGAAAGGATCTCCTTTGACAGCAAAGGTTCCTTGATGTTTGTTTAAGAAATTAGTTCTGTGAGGGTTTTTTCTCAATTACCTTTCATACTACCTTGTTACAGGCCCTCAGCTGTGTAGATGTATTAGACAGTATGGCAGTCTCTAGCAGACACACTCTAAAGCTCGTAGGTTGCAACTTCTTAGTTTCCAGTTACTTCATGAATGTACATGCCAAAGTAATGAGATCAAATAATGAGCTATTCATCATCAGAGACCTTTGGGTCTGTACTTTTAATGAAGGGTTTAGATGTGAATAACCTTTTCATTTTTCACTTCATGGAGTTTTTCTCCTCAGTTAAGAGAAAAAATCTTGCCTCTCTTGTTTTACATCTATTGGCACACTGTAAAAGAAATTCCTGGAAGCAGTGTTGGCAGGCAAGTTATTGATAAGGTTGCAGAAGTAGTTTTGCAGCATTGATAGACTAGTTTGTTTACATATGTTTAGCCACTGGATTGATTCCCATGAATCATATAATTAGATGGTATTTCTGTACAGAAATTTTGTCATAAATGGTTTTTGGGTTTGAACACTTGTGTATAGACTACAATAGACATCTCCTTTCTAATGGTGAAATATTCTCAGACCTCAGCTTCCTGGATTCAGATACAAGTTACAGATTTTAGTACAAATGGAAAGAAGGTATTTAGAAAGTACAGGAGTGTACGAATATAGGTCTATATGCATTGACATACAAAATGAAACATGATAAATGCAGTTTGAACACTGATTCTGTGGAAAACTTGTGGAAAAGGCATTTATATTTAGTAAGAATCTTTCCTAAATGGTAATTTTACCTACCTTTATGTTGTCAGTGCATATTAAAGGAATGTTGCATCTAAAACTCAACTTTCTAGTCTTTCCATAATGAAGTTCATCAAATAAAAACACAACAGTAGGAGGAAGAGCAACATAACAGATAATAGCCTGGCATTGAATACTAGACCCTCTTCTGTGCCAGTTGTGTACAGGCTAGTTACAAATAGATCAGCAAGGACTGATTATTAGGAAGTGGAATTAGAAATCCTGAGTATGGTACCTAGACTCTGTGGACATAACAGAGACTGCAAGGTTACTGCCTTTCTATAAAGGTTGAAGAGGAATATATTTGAAAAAGATACTTTCTCTGAGGCTGTCACAAGTCTTCTGTTTGGGTACTTGCATTGATTTGAAACCTGTAATATTTCAGAGAGCTTTTCCCTTAAAATAGGATTTAAGACAATAAAAAATGTCATCTTAGTCTGGTGGGTCAGAGGTTAGGTTTTCCCAGGAAGCATAAGATCTAGCTTAAATACTTCCTTTACACGGAGTCTCTCAACTTGTATATCAACTGCACAAAGTATTGTCTCAATCTTGCCTGCTAGATATCTGATTCCTCTTGTTGCAGCTGTGCTTTCATGGAAAAGATCATTGAGTTAGAGGGAAGATGCCTGTACTGGAGTGATCAAGATATGTAGGAGTTTCTGAGAGTTGCTTCAGGGACTGACTGTTAATTTGAAGTTAAGCAGTCATTTGATAAAATGAAAAGCTGAGATTTATACATCCATTTCCACTGCTTGGCTATTTGATTGGAAGAGTTTGTGAATCCTTTTAGTGAAACTGTCAGGTGCTTGTTGAAAAAGAGAGGAGTTTATATGCACCACAGATGGATTAAACTCAAGCACAATGCTAAAAGACAGAGATAAAATAGTTTGTACTATGTATATGTTACATGAAGGTTGCAGTAAGCCAGTCTCTATTTGAAAGTGAATTTTTCAAGACAAATTTCAACAAAGATTGAGATTCAATACAATTGAAAGAGAAGTTGTTCAGAATAAGGCATTTGTCTTTGTGGATCCACTTTGTGAGCTTCTCATAGGCAGTTTTATCACATTGTCCTCTCTTGAAAATGTTCATGGAGCTTTATTTTATTCCCTGCAGCAGTATGAAATACAGTGCATTTTATTTTTTTTTTTTCCAGTTTAAGTGTAATGTCCTTTTTTAGGTTGATTTCATGGTAAAAAGGCAACTCTGAGAGTGGCAGTTTAAATCTCAAGAGTCACAGATTAATCAGTGCATATTGCAAGCACAGATGACTCTGTGTTAAAAAATAGTACAAAGACATGAAACCTCATTATTGACTGACTGAAAATCTTTTTCTCCTAAATTGTCCCCCAATACCACTGAAGTGTCACAGTGTTGAAATGAATCTATCCACCTGCTTCTAGTCCCTACTCAAGGCCTATGCAAACGGTGCTCTTTATATACCCTTGAAATTTCTTATTCTGAACTCATTGGTAAAACCCTCCAATACCTATCATACTCTGTTATGTTATACATCATCAGTTATGATGTCTTGGAGTTGAAACTTTCACTATGTTTTCTGTACTTTATTTCTCATTCCAGAGGCTAAAGAGAATTTAGATTTTATACAGAGTTGACCTTTATCTTAATTATAGGTGCTTTGCTACCTCCTATTAAACATTAAGTATTCACACATCTTGGGTAGCTTAGATGACTTCCATATCCTCAGAAGTGATTATTACAGATTATTTTGATAAAAATATTGATTTTAAAGACTAACAATGATATTCTTCATAGCCCAGTACCTTTATAATTGCTTAAACACGTACAAACTGCATGTAATATAGGAGAAAAATGATGCTACTTTCACTTGCTAGACCAATTTATTAATTTCACCAAGGTTTATATGACTATGTAGCATTGAAGGTAAACGCAAACAAGCCTTGTATTTATCTATTGTTGAATACAATTAAAATACACTTTGAGTTTCTGTATTGACTAAATAAAGTGTACTGTCAAGACTTAAGGCTCAGAACATGATATCCAGTAGTTAAGATTAGAAACAAGTTTCTGTTTCAAAGTTTTGATATACTAAAATTATTTCTGATTAAGATGCTTAAGGAAAATGCAATGTGTTTGATAAGGAACTGTGTATACAAACAATTTTGAACTACTTCAATACATATTTTCATTTCTGCAAATTCAGTTTATGCGATATAAATTAATATTAGGCTCTGAAGATGGACAACATACATTCACAGAGGTAGGAAACTTGGGAGAAAATACTATGGTAAAAGATATTTCAATCTGAAATACATTTTGTGTTACAAAGCAGATTGATTTTTGAGAGTAGATATTTTATTTAACCAATAAAGGTTACATTACACCATGATAAGAAAAATGTGATTCTACATATCTGTCAATTGAGTAGAAAGTTATACCACATTTCTGATTAATATCAAACTGAGATTTGTTAATTGTTTTATATGAGTTGTATTATTTCAATGCATAAAACAGTTTGAGATCAAAATTTTCACCGTGCATCCCACCTATTGGGAAACAACACTTGTGCATGTATGTCAACACAAAGTGGCTCTTCCCAGGCTTTGAAGTTACATTATTGTTGTTGCTTTTGTTTTTTTGGGTTTCGTTTTTGGTGGTAGTGGTGGTGGTGATGATGGTATGAGTTTTTGTTTTGTTTTTTTGGAGTGAGAAGATAGGGAAGATGGGGAAAATTCAAGTACATAATGGAAATTCTCTTAGAATTTAGAAGGTTGTTGTAGAAAGCATTTTGAATTCCACTAGCTCATGTTGTCAATCAGGGTCTCAGCAGTATATCCAAACATTTTTCTTTCCTATTTGGTTTTATTTATATTCACTTACTAAATTCAAGCAAAGCAATCTTAGTTGCATAGCAATCATCTACACAGCATAGTGCTAATGTGTTACAGAGCAGATACACCACCTCCAGTTATGGTACAGTTACTACGTCTTAGTAGCTAGCAAATAATAGTGATTTTAAGTTTGGTTAATTTTAAAATTGTTTTAAGGGAGAACGTAGAGAATGGAGAAATTTCTCTGAGCAATTTTGGAGGCTTTATCTGAAAACACCAATGGAAGAAGATAAAAAAAAAAATCCTATAAAGAAGTGAAGTGTGAGATGCCTTTCACTTGAAAATTAATTTGAATTTATCTTGGATGAATTGTCATGGGAAAGAAATCCAGAAAGATGAGCAGAAAAATCAGTCTAATAGAACTTGCTGTTTTCTCACATAATCTTTCTTCACTTGTTAGAAATATTTGACCACAAAACTGTCTGAGTGGGGCAGTTTATTTTTTCTTCTATTCCACTAGGCATAGTAAACTATAGTCCTCCCTCTTGATTAATTTCTGACATTCTAATGGGAAGGCAAAATATTCTGTATAACATCAAAAGTGTGTAAATTCATGCTACCACATCTGATTGTGGTATTTATTCTAGGAGACATGCAGAGGAACAGGCCAGTGCTGCTTTGTAATAAATGATTATTAAGAAAGTGATACAGTAGTCACTTTTCAATCTTCAAAGAGTTTTGTCTGATCAAGGATACGGTGAATTGCCTGATTTGTTTACCTGGTTCAGTTTCTCTGCTTAGCATGAATACAAAGCTGCTTGGAGTGTTTTGAAAAACACTTCAGCATAATTCTTATGCACATCATTGATCTGCTAGCCTCCTGGAGTTTCTTGTATTTCACTGGCTTTCCTGCATGTAATACTTAAATGACAGACATGTTTTTGACACTGAAATTTTGGGGTTTATCCTGAAATACATTATTAATAAAAGAAAATAATCAAATGATTGATGTCTCCCTATATCTCTCTGTATTGTTGGTTTTCTTAAACAACTTAAACCATCCTTTAACATGAGAAGAAAAAAATCTTTAAACTTTTCTATATTGTACTAAATTTTCCCTTTTTTTGTCTGCAGGCAGAGATTTTATACCACCCTGTTAATTGTACCTCCTTCTGATAAATTTGCAAGTTTACTTCTCTTATCTGTGGTGAATCTAGAAATAAGCTCAAATCAGTTACTTTCTATTGAAATTGCTTAAAGTACTGGTTGTTAAAATACTGCTGTGCACTAAGTAGGGAAAATAGTTCACCTAGGCAAAGTTTTTTATAAACAAGTGGTCTAATGACTTTCAGGAGTTTCTGAAAGAGAAGAAAGAAAATAGATGCTTACAGAACATGAATGAGTAAGCCCAGCTTCTCATGGGCCATGTCTCCTGTTAGAAATTCCTCAGAGTTCAGCTGCTTCAGAAACACACAAATAAGTATCTTTGTCATGGATAACAGTTTAGGTTCTGATCTGGATTTGTAAGGCCTGTAGTTCACATTTTCCTGTCTTCCCCTTGTTTCCATCTGTGGTTGTATGAAACTTCTAAGGAACTAACTTGGAATTTTGGAGAGAGGCAGAAGTGTTTTTCCGTATGTATTAGGAGGAGATTTCCAGGAATGAGCATCAATAACAGAAGACAAATCTACCTCAAAAGGATAGAGTGGTTTTCCCCGGAGCAAGGCTTACAAGTAGTATCTTTTAGTAAATTGCTTTATTGGTTATTGATTTTTATAAATTAGACATGAAAATAAGGACATTTTTACATCTCTTCAAAGCGGTGTCAATATTTAAGACCAAGGCTAAATGGACTCAGATACCAAAACACTCTAATTACAGAAGTCTGCAGTTTTATGAATTATCTTCCTGCAGGCACAAGTCACACAAACACAGAATCACAGAACCATCAATGTTGTTAGAGACCTTCAAGATCACCATGTGCAACTGTCACCCTAGCATACTTACTCCTAAACCATATCCCCAAGGTATACAACCAGATGCCTCTTGAACACTTCCAGAAGGGATTGTTCAGGAAGATCAACATGGTTCAGGAAGAAAACTGAGTGAATGGGCACATTTGTTTGGGCCATGCAGGGTACCAGGGCCTGTGAAGTCCCTAGGCTGTCTTTTGGTTGTCTCTCTCCACTCTGGATCCTGCTGGTAATGGGCTTGGATAGAGAATATCGAATTCCTGATTGACCTAGTCAAATAAATGTCTCCCAACAGCTGTTTCTTGCTTTTGTTGCAGGTCAAATTCTGTCCCTCTTAAAGGTTCTCATCATCTTCACAACTTTGACAGTAATTGATTGGCAGTTTCCTTATGCTCAAATAACTGATTTGTTTCTACAGTGTCCTACATGGCTGATTAATATCCTAATGCTACTTTCAGCCGGGCCCAACACCTACCACCTGTGACAAGAAATTAATACCTTTTGAGACAATTGAAAAAGAAGCTTAAAAGTCATCCATAATACGTGCTACTCAATATATTCACAATTTGACTCAATATGGCTGATGCCATCATCTAGACTTTGAACACTTCCTCAAAATTTACTTACTTTTTATTTGACTGAGTGATGACACAGTTTCTGTTATATTTGGAAGGTGGTTCTGTGTCCTAGCAGCATTTTCGTTAGTCCTTTCTTTTTCAGAACTTCTAAACTCCTAGTTGCAGTACTCTCACCTCTTACTATATACAAGTTGAAGTAAAGCACAGTGGTGCCTTAAAATATGGATGCCATCGAGCTGCAAATTAAGGAGGTGCTGGCACAGCCCACTGCATTCCAGGAAAGCTTAAAGGGCCTCACTTGGGACTACTGTTTATAGGGTCACAAGAAGATCTGCTTTAGATATTTGAAGTTCCAGCCTGCCCATAGTCCATGTTGGTAACTACTGGGCTCTTTTTCCAAAAAGTGCACTGACAATGGGGATGTTTCACTCATGTTATGATTCAGGTTAATGATTTACCAAGGTTAACAAGGATAAATGTTTATCCTTCATTCCCCACATTGGCTGGGCATATGATGTTCCTTTTACAGCCTGAATCATTCTTATCTTTAGCATGCAAGAACTCCTAGTGTAGTCAAGGGATGCTTCACTACCCAACTGGTACAGTAAAGAGGTGCTTCACTGCTCAGTTGGTTCAGTCAAGGCTTATCAGGAGCTCCTTAGATCATGGAGAAGTCTTGAGGAGGATGGGGGAAAATGGACACCACAGCCAGTAGCCACCAATTTTTGCTTAGGGATGGTCTGGGCATCAGTCAGTGGATGGTGAGCAATTGTATTGTGCATCAACTGAGTTTCACTCCTCTCTCTCTCTCTCTCTGTGTCTGTCTGTCTCTTCATTTCATCATAATTATTATTATTTTTGGTATTTGTATTATTACGTTTAGTATTTTTAGTTTTATTATAATATTTTATTTTGTTTCAATTATTAAGCTGTTCTTATGCCAACCCAGGAATTTTATTTTTTCTGCTCCTTCTCCTCATTACATCCTCAGTGGGGAGGGGGCGTGGGGAGTGAGTGAATGGTTGCATGGCAGTACTTAGTTGCCATCTGGGACTAAACCATGACACACACTTTTTCAGTATGATATTTGTTTGCTGTGATCAGAAAATACTGATGAACAGATTGAAGTCTAACCTAGAGATAGAGAAGAATTCTCATGTATTTACTATCCTTTGATTGAATGTTTTCTCCTTTTTTGCAAACTGTTGGTCTTCTCTACAACACCTTTCTGGAAAAAGGTTTCACATAACCAAGGGATTGAAAAGTTTGCTTCAGTGCAGTTAAATCTATCATCTAAACTCGAATGATTATCAAACTGTTTCCTGCTCTAGACTGAATTGTAGAAAAACTGGGTTCTTATTAGATCTTCTTACAAAGAAATTTCGTTAAATAATTCTGTTATTTGCATATGGGATATGTGACAAGTAGTGTGCAGAACAAGTTATACTTTTTCTTCTCTCTTAACAGAAGAAACCATACATGACAATGGGACAATTTGCACCAGTCTGGAGATATGCCTGCAGCGATAGGTCAAGTAGTAAGATAGAAAGATGCCTATACTTACTGACAAGTATTTAAACTTGTCAAGAATAATAAAAATAAGATTTTCAGAACACAGGGAAAAAAACCCCTTTGATAATAGGGAGGCATGGGAAAAAATCTACTTGAAAGAAGAGCAAGAATAAAAGAAAAAGGGTAGCAACAAAAGGAGGATTTGAAGGAGAGAAGAATAGTGATAAAACATACTGAAGAGCCTGTTGAACTCCAGGAAATCTTAGCTGAGGAACAAAGGGTGAGTACTAATGGATAAAATACACAAGCATTAGTCTCAAGAAGGAAACCAGAAATGGTATGATGAACAAAAAAGAATAAAAGGTAGATGTTGTTAGACTACCTGTTAGAAACTGCAGAGTTCCAATCTTCCACTGCTCTGCAATGAAAGAGTGCCAGTATTCTTTATAGGTCTTTTAGACCACTATAAAAACACAAGAAAATGATGAATCAGAACATGTGTACAGATATGATTTCAAGAGTGAATCACTATGAGATATATAAAAATGGTTTATATGTGTTTTCATTTGTGGTATTATGCAGGTAATTTTACTCCTGTTTGTGTGTCACTTAGCTGTCAGGTTTGGATGTCAGGTTCCCAAGATTTCCTCAATTTGCTTGGTTTTGTTTGGTTGGTTTTGTTTGTTTGTTAAAATTTTAATTATAGCAGGTTTACAGGAGTCTCTTGTAGGAAGCTTGTGAACACTTTGTTAATGTAATGTGTTTAGGAATTTTGGTAGCCTGAAAGATAGAAGGTTTTAGTTTTATTTGTGCATTTTGCTTTCATGACGTTTCGTAACAAATATTTTTTATGCAGTCAAACCTTGAAGAGAAATGCCACTTTACTTCTTCACTTATTGTTAATGAAAGCAATGCTTCCTTTTTAGATGGGAAGGTCCTAGGAACAATGACATTGTTCAAGACTCTTCAGTAAAAGTTAAGACTTTAACAGCAGTCACATACTGCAGAAGAGCAAGAAATAGGCGTAGGACAGAGTAGGAGTGAATTCAAAAAAAATTATGAAAATTTTTGCCTCTATTTATTGCTAAATATGCTGACAATCCCTTCAGGGAGTAATAACACCCCAGAAAGACTGAATTTGACTGGGAAGGCAAAGCATTTTATAGATCTTTTTACCTACTTGAATATGGCTGAGAACGTTTTAAACAGACAAAACAGATCTTTTATAAATATCATGAAGAATGAAGTGAAGAAAGGGAAGGAGAAAATAATTTAGTAAAAAAAAAAAAAAAGAAATTAGAAGTGGGGAAACAGTAAGAAACTAGAAAAAGAAAGCAAGGAATTATTGTATTAGAAAGTGTATTTTGAAGATTAGGGCATTGTTAGGCTATTGTGTATATTCTTGTCCTACATCTAGCAATTTCTTCAACAATGTAGTGATATATTGACTTCTACCTTGATCATTAAATATGTTATTTTAGACTTCACGATCCTGCAGATGTCTTACTGATATATTGTATTCATTATTTCTCCTCCCATTTAAAACCAATGACTTTCTTTTAGGATACACTTTTTCACTGCCCTAAGTGATTTGGTTGGTGGTGCACCATTGCTATTTGTGCATGAAGTCTACAATTATTTGTAAATCTTCTCACTTAACATTTAATGATTGATCATAGTCACAAATTTAAAGCACTGTGTTGCAATTAATAATGTACATAATGGAATAATGTCCTATAAGACAATTTTGGATAAAGATCATGAATACATTGTTGATATTTTTATATAAAGATACAACCATAAATATTTACACACAGCTAGAGAACTAAGATTCACCTATCCAAATGAGTTAAAATTAAAATAATTCAAACATCTAGTGGTTTTTTTCAGTTTTTTAATTTTAATTTTGTGCTATATCTTTCACTGTATTTACAGTGTTCATTTACTTTCTACTTCTAACTAAAAATAGTGTTGCAGTCACTTTTGCAGAAGAGATCTTCAGGTTAAAAAAAAACCCAGTCAGTGAAGAGGTTGAAGAAGGAAAGCCAGTTTGTTACCTTTATGTTTGAATTTAGATCTCAAAATGCAAATTTTTGACATTTCCTTTCTTTACTCTTAAGTCCAGTCTATCTCAAAAATTATGAAAATTGCATTTTTTGTTACTAAGCCTTTGCAAAAAAACTGCTAAAGAGACACTACAAGAAAGTGAAAATCCAAATATTTTACAGTTTCCCAAAATCCTGTTGCAGATGAATATAATTAACTCTAATTTTTATTTTCCCATTTCTTCTCATAATGTCTGTGGCTGTACTTTTGTCACATGGGGAACATATTAGAAGAAGGATATCTTACTAACGTGTAACTTATTTTGTACATCTGTACTTATTTCTGTAAAAGCGCATACTTTTATAATGCATGCTTTCTATTTGTAGGGTTTTTTTCGCTTTCTTTATCTGTCTTAGAGCTAGAACAGCACATTTAAATGAGTCTAATTCACCAACAGAAGTGATTTTTTTCTCCAATATATAACATTTTGTAGGATCATAGAATAGTAGAGGTTAGAAGGGGTCACTGAAGGTCATCTAGTCCAAAGATGGATACTCCACAATCTCTGTGAGCAATTTGCATAGACACTCAACCACCTTCATAGTAAGAATGTTTCCTGATGTTCAGACAAAACTCCTGTGTTTCTGTTTGCACCTTGACACCTATTGTCCTGTCACCAGGCAACACTAAAAAGAGAGTATAATTCAGTAAATGCTCAATATAATAAAATGAAAAATGTTTAATTCTAGAATTTTTGTCTCCAAGTAAAAGAAGAAGGTGCTCCTTTCTTCTGCCTCTAACTTCAAGAATCAGAATGGGGAATTCTTGGGAATTAAAGGTGTCCATTTAGGAAGTCATTCCCATTCAGAAACTGACATATGATGTTATGTTTCCTTGACGTAAATGAGGATTATGTGCACATCTAAGCTCAAACAAAAATCTAGGGGCTTTCTGGACAAGCGCATGAATGCAAATCTATGCTAACTTTTCCCCAAACTGTGGGAATGAGTAGAGCCGCTATAACTATTAAATTAGTGCTTAAGAATATGTAACTTTTGGAATCAACCAAGTTGTTTCAGAATGAAATAAAAGATAATTGTTGCAGACACAGCACAAAAGCAGCTTATATAAATGTTAACATTACAGGTGTAAATTAAAGAAAAAAGATTCTCACTTTCCATGGCACACCAATTAAGCCAATTTCTGCTGCTTCAGGTCTGTATTCAACCATAGCTCATATATTCTACTGTCTGTACTGACTCATTACTAGGAATGAATTACAGGCTTAATCCAATAAAATTCAATATAGAAAAACAGATCACACTTACATAACTATCTACGTACAAGTGCCCTAGAGTGCAGTACAGTACTCATCAAAATAAGTTTCATTTAATTAAAAGCTCATTCAAAAAATCAGTATTAAGTTCAGTCAAAAATGGCTATTTTGTGTCAATGCATTTGGTATTAGGATATAATGAAGATGAGGTGCATAACTGCTAAAAGGTTTAGTACTTAACAAGCTCAATAAGAACTTCTCTATTATTAAAATCTGCCTTTGAAAGTCAACAAGGCGAACATGCTACTGAGATAATAAGAGCTCCACTAGAAGCAGTATAGGATTTGAAGTTCCAAAGCCCCACCTGAAGTTTTAAAACTTGTATTGAAAATTTAGTTAGGCATTTTTAAAAAGTATTCATGTTCACATGATATCAAATGGAATCACTATTTTATAATTTCTGCTGAAAAATACATATTTCTGCAGTCTTTTTCTGTAAGAAATGACTTAGTCAGAGGTTAAATAACTTCATTTTCTATGACTGAACAGTGTCCCAGTGTTTTGTACTCACAAATAAGTACAAAAAAATGCAGAAATGTAATTCTATCTCTGTAAAGCTGCAAGAAATAGAATTAACACTATTTTCCTGGACAACTCTAGAGGTAGGGTCTATGTAGAAAATTCTTGGATACGTAGACTCAGAAAAGTTTTCCTTGATATCTACATTTTAATTTCAAGTTATGTGATATGTTAGATTTAAGGGAAGTTATCCTAATTCTTTTTTTCCACCTATATTTCTTTTTCATTGTACAAAATTAGCAAGACTTGCAAATTCTTTCAAATGATAGTGTTCTTAATTGACCTTTTCTTCAGATACTTGACCAAAGCTCAGCTCATGATGGTTGACCCAGCAAGAAGAGCTCATCAAGGCTACCCATTGATTTGAATTTTGAGTTCTGCTTCAACTGCATATGACATAGCTCCCACTTTCTCTCTCCTGTACTCTTTCTGTTATTTTGGATTATTATCAAAAC
The DNA here is from genome assembly GCA_013397795.1 of Orthonyx spaldingii. Classification (NCBI taxonomy): domain Eukaryota; kingdom Metazoa; phylum Chordata; class Aves; order Passeriformes; family Orthonychidae; genus Orthonyx; species Orthonyx spaldingii. The sequence continues at coordinate 203,932 of VZTJ01004571.1, forward strand.
ACCTCTCCAGTATCTCCTTGCTTTATCTTTCAGTTTGGACAAGATAGTATCCTTTTCATATTGAATTCTAATTGCTTGGACAAGATATAATTCTGGAATTTTGTTTAACTCTTTTCATTGTTCTACCTTTAAATGTCACGATGCCAGCCAGAACGTAATCTCTTGTGAGTAAGCTGTTACCCCCATCAGTTACAGACTGTCAGACTGGAATTTCAGCATCATATCATGCCTAAATAGATTGGAAAATTTCCCCCTTTATACATAATCATCAGCACTTGTATGGTATTTACCACAGGAATTGCTCCTCTCAGTGCTGTAATACCTTTCAGTAGCAACTCCTTGGCGTAAGTTAATAGAGATTTTTATTTTTTTAAGATGCAATATTTTTAGCTTGAAGATATATAGTATAGTGCTATTTAAGTTTCCCCCTCCCCCCCCGTTATTCACATTTATGAAGCTTCATTTTTGGTTCTTTCTTTGCCTAGACCACTTCTACTACTCAGGATTTTTTTTCCCTTTTACTTCTATTTCAGCTCTATGTGATTGATTGAAGTACAACACTTCAAGTCAAAGAAGTCTAAATTTTAAAACTAAAATTGCAATGGGCAGTTTTAAAGTAACATTTAAAAAGCAACATTTTAGAATCTGACAGTAAACTACTTCATCTGTAAAAGCCACATGCATTGATATTTTTCAGCATAGTGTTCTCTTTTCCAAATTAATCACCAACTAATGTAATAGCAGATAAAACGATAATTAAGATGGTTGTGTCATAGTAGTCAAATTACAGTCCAGGAATCATCTTAAAATTTTAAATATATACAGGTCAAAATTGTCATATCAGAACTTAATATAGGACAGGAAACTTGTCTAATAACAATAGAAGTTATACAAAGTGGGAAAGAAAATCTATTTTACTGAAATGATCAAAAATTAATTGCTCAGCTTTTTGTTCAATGAATTTATATCTAAACCAGACATTACTTCAGCATTGCTTTGCTGAGAATCACTTTTGAACTTGCACGGATTAATGAACTTGCATGGATTAATGAACTTGCATTGATTTATGAACACACATTTTACATGCCTGTATTTCCCCCAGAATTCACACTGCAAAACTGAAAAAATTGCTTTATTTGACCCGCTGTTAGATGGAAGAATTTAGATTGAGAGAAGCTGGAGCATTGTTAAGCAAAAAGAAAAAGAAAATAAAGGAAACAGAACAATAACCAAAAAGCAACCAAAGAGGAAAAAAAAGTGTCTAAAAGACACCAAAAAAACACACAAACAAACAAAATCCACAAATCAATTCCCCCCTCATCCTTTTGTGGAAATGAGCCTTCTTTAACAAGCCATTCATTCTGGACTTTTCTAGAGTGTTATGTCTACATGCTTTTTCAGAGCATGTAGTATTTTGCTATAAATTTATAAGAAATTTTAAACACCTAAGCAGTGAGAGTAAATGAGATACCAGCTTTTCTGCATATCCAAGACAAAAAAAAAGGTTCTATGTATTTAAAAATGCTCAAATAGTAAACTGTTAGAAAATATACTTGCCCACACACTTGTGGAAATAAAGTGCAGAACTTATATCTACATTACTTTACATGGACTTCTAAACACCAAGTCGCAATGTGTGAACAGAACCATTTTATTCATCAGCTTCTTGCTTTGGAAAACAAACAGCTTAAAACCTGTCCTCATTCAAACAAGATGTCTGATATTTGATACTAAATTATTTTAAATCAAAGCTGTTTTAGAGTCAGTAATTTTCAGATCTACAAATTGATGTAATCTGTTTTTAGCATGACAACACCAAAGGCCAGTGATTAAGGGATTAAAGTGGGAATTAATTTATAAACAGCCTCAAAGAGAATGGTGAAATGGCTTCTTAATAGTTCTTCTTAAAAATCCTATAAGACTATAAAATCTTACCTGTGTTCATGGGTAGGAATGCAAAGATAGAAGTTGATTGTTTGTTTCTAAGACTAATTTACTTATATGGTTTTGTCTACATATTGCATTAGACCAATATATAGTTTAGACTGTGATTTTGACACCTCTATTCTATTGATTTTTAAAACTTTACTTGATAAATAATGCACATTTCCAGAAGAGTCAATAACAGAAGTTCAAAATAGTTTTAACTCCATATAACATACTGCTTTAATTGCCAATATGCTTAGCAATTTATGTGCTTCCATTTGCATACAAGTGTTAGAAAGAACTGAATCATTCATGTTAAACAGATGGGTGAATATCAACTTCAATGTATAATGGAGTTTAGAGCATAAGATAAAAATGAATAAACAGATGTGAGTGAAATTTTTTTAAAATTCATTTCAGCAAGTTCGGTTGGGATTTTTTTCAGTGATTAAAAAAACACAGGCTCTGTCTCAATTACAGCCATTAAAGTTCACAAAAAGCAATTTAAAACCTAATTTTTATTACCAATTAATTTACTAGGGAAAAAAAAAACCCCATTCTCACTCACACATTTTTCTCTTTTTTTTTTTTTCCCCAAAACATGTTTCTGCTCCAAAACTAACATTTTTGCAATTTAGTGTTCATTTGTGGAAAAGGATTTGTTGTTTTATTCATCATCACCTAGAAAGTAGGTGCATTTTCTATAAGTTTCTAGAATTTGACTTCTCAGAAATGGTAGATGTATATTTCCATATATCTTGGGCCTCTATGTTATCTTGCCACAGTAGTGACTTTATTTTAGAAAGGAATCAGACAATTTTTTTCCCATTTTTGATATTAGAAATGAAGCTTATTTTGATGTCTATATGTAATAGAAAATTGTAGGAATTAAGACTTAAGGCAATATTATTCTTTATGCTGTCTAGTTCAGCATGATTTATTCAATTTCTTTTCAGCCTGGCACTCAGACAAATTTCCTTTCCAGTTCTGAGAGAGTTGTCTTTACTAATATGATGAAAAGATTATTCTTCTTGACATGTAACATCATCACTCCCCATACATCATATTCTAGATAGAATATAGTTTTTGTGATCAATTACTGTGAAACAGTCAGTTATGTATTATGCTTTAATTACAGAAAGATAATATAAATGAGCTTGTAGCATTTCCATATGAGATGTAAAGGTAAGAAAGGTATGTTTTTTTTACATTTTCTGACACAGGCCAACTCTTTACCCTCAATAATCCTGTCCACAGATGTACAAAAAAATATTGTAAGTTAGACTTGTCCTAGCATTGTTTTGTTGCAAAAGAGTGGGTAAAGATGCAGCTTTTCTTCTAAAACAGTTACGGCGAAAATTCAGTTAAAAAGAGCCCTCTAACTTAAGTATGCATGAAGAGTTTTTCCTGACACAGATCTTAATGGCAGACCTCCAGACGGCTGTACACCATTAGTGGAAATACCCTTTTCCTCCAGATAGAGCTGACACGGAGTCAAGTGACAAACTAGCCCAGACAAGTTAGCTGAGCAAGTGCAGTGTCTGTCTCCAAAATTTGTACAAAGTGCTGAGTGGCTCTGATTAACAGCTTAAAAGTTTTAAATGGCTTCACTTGTATCTGTCCAGTCAGCAGGTATAGGTATGGCTTAACACCAGCATTTGAAATCAGGTAGACCACTCTTGCTAAAAGTCCTGCTTTGAACACTGAGTGACAAAACCTGTGCATCCTGTTGCTGGAAACTCACTGCAGGTAAGAGGTATCACTGTCTTGATAGATAGGAATGTGCTTGGTCTTTTTCAGGAATTCACTTAGACTCGTGCATTGTTTCTTACAAATTGTGTAAAGAGATCAAAGATATGTATTTGACCAAAGCATTCTTCTTTCACTTGAGATAAATTACTCCTTCTTTCTAAAGGTGGCAGTTGCAGCACTGTGACGGCCACAAAAGGAAAGGGAAATATGTGTCACTCTGGTGAGTTTAGTTGTATCTTCTCTCAAATTACTTAAAACAGACCTGAGAAATCACTCTCTGGATGAAGGTGACTTTTTTTCCAGTCTCCCTGTCTCTCTGCCAAATGTATGCCAAGAAATGCAGTGAGATGTTCCATGTTGTTTGTATGCTGAGCCTCTCCAGTGCAGGTTTTCCCAGTCAGAAGAGGTACTCTCACACTCTGAGACCTGTGTTTTCATTAACTATCCTTCCTAAATGTGATAGGATTGAAGTAATGCCTTCAGCTTTAAAGTTCCATTGACAGTGGTGACATCCCCAGGCACCTGACAGCAGCTGGCCACAGGCTCCGGAGAAGAAGATCTTAGTTTGGGATTATATTGGTGTATCCTTTTCTTGTACAAAGACTAAGCCAAACTTTTTTGTGCTCTCAATACACTAACCTGATGTTTATATATGCTTTTAACTCATACTAAAGTTATAAAAAATTTAGTACTATTATTGTCCTGATGCTTGCCTGGTTATCTGCTTATTTTTGATGGTTCGGTTGTTTCCGCTATAAAATGCCTACCAAGCTACCTAGTTTTAAATGGTAGGATTTTTCATCTTGGTAGCTTTATATGAAACAGTGGGTAAAAAATTTGAGAGAAACTTTGACAGAAATTAGAGAGAAATGTCTCTGGTAACTGAGGTCGATTCTATGATCCCTTATATTTTCATTGTGAATTTTATTCATGTTTGACACTATCTTAGAATAAGCCTCTGTAAAGAGACCTCAAGAAGTCATCTATATCATACCACATAGCTCAAATAAGAATGAATTATATTCACGTAGTTTCAACATGTATATTCTTGCAAGATATTAAATTATGGTGACTCCCCAGACAGCTTATTCCAATGTTTTACTATTGTTATGATTAGAAAGCTTCTTTTAATATCTAACCTAAGTCCCTCTTCTTGCAGCTCAAACCCATTATAATTTTACTTATCCACATTCACTGTAAATTATTCCCTTCAATGCCTTTTATGCATCTGAGAACCGCTATTGTATCCTTAACACCCGTCTCCTTTTTAAACTAAGCACTGGAATATTTTTCAGTCTTTTCTTGTAGACCATTATTTCTAGATTCTTGCTTATCTTTTCCTTCTGCACTCACTAGATTGCTAATTTCTTGAGCTGCATTGTACAAAAATGACAGTTTTTCAGTCAAAGTTATTGACTATTTATGTTCTTTATTTCCTGTTAACGTATTCATATACATACACACATACTTACACATATTTAGTAACAGTATGGCATTGTTGACTCATATCCATCTACTGCTCTGTTGCAACCACAGATTTTTTTCTGCATAACTCTTCACTACTTGTGTCACTATAAAAGTATACATGTCTATTGTCAATCTCTGACTTGACAAATTCAGATCTAGCCTTGGAATATCACTGAATTCAGTATTGACTTCCAATATAAATATTGTTTATTGCAATTGAGTTACTGATAGACTCACTTCAAATGACAGTGAACCTGTTCTACCTATCTTTTTCTTTGGACACAAGCAACAGGTAATTTCACTCTACCCACCTCTGTGGATAATTTGTGAATCAGCCTAGAGATTGTTTTCTTAATTTGCTTATGAAAATAGAATGCAAAGAAATGAAAATGTTTATTGTATCCCAGATACCTTAGCTGTTGCTTCTGTTCACAATGCATGTTATCACATTAGAGAGTAAGGGAAAAAAATGTATATGATTTGTTCCTTCCTTTCATGGGGTTATTGTTTTCTTGAAGATAACTGTAAATCTTATTTCTCCAAGGGGCAAAATCATTTTCTTAGTTTACATTTCTTTCCCTTCTTTCTTCCCTGAAGGCCCAAATTTATCTTTGTCATATCTTTCAATACAATTGACTACTTAAGATATCTTTTAGCAAATGTAAGATTGCTATAGCCAGATCTGCATGTGTCTAGAACAAAATTTGTCAGGTCCAGCAGATAACTTTAATATTTTTACATTGATTTGTCTCACAAAATAGTTAGATGATAATCACAATTAATGCAACAACAATGGAGCAAGATAACCCTTGAATAATGAAAAAGCGAGTCACAGGGTACTTGACGGAATTGGACGCTTTCAGAAATAATCTCTAACCTTTCTTTTTCTATCAAATTTGAGATCTTATCCTTTGTCTCTAATATTATATTAGTGCCCTTTTTCTCTGATTTTTGTGGCGTTAAATGTCTGATTTAAACTGACCTTTAAGACTGGAAAAGACTCGCATGCAAAGAAGCATTCAACACTTAGGCCCTTCTCAGTCATTTTTCCTAGTTTTAAAAGTCCACTAAACAGAGACCGTTTACTAACTTTAGTCTTATTGCTAATATAGAACATCAATTTGCTAGTCTTTATGTATCTTTCTATTATTTGTGCCTTGGGTTCTTTTTATTGTTTGACATTGCAAGCTGTAAAATTCTTGTTCAGTACCTGTAGAGACACTTCATTTTTTTCAACATTTCTCTGCTATCTCATGTAAAAAAGCAGAACTGATTCCATTTCCACACTGAATGAACTCTGGTTTTTTTTCAAATATAGCACAACAGATATGATTTATACTGTCACCCTACATTGTTGTATTCACATGCAAAATAAATAAATCTAGACTATCAATAATTGTGCTATTCAAAATATGAAATAGCACATCATCTCAGGGTAAATTCTTTGAAGATAATTTATCTATTAGTTTCTAATTAACCAGTTTCAGATTTTAATTATAAATGTAATGTTTCCTTATTGAAGTGTAAAAAGTTAAAACCGTAATTTGGTTTGTCATACAACCTGTCTAATCATATTCCATATCTATCAATATATCCATGTTTGCACCATGTACCATGAATTTATGACATGCTTTTTTGGTCAAGAAGTTACATGCTTCTCAGAAGTGAACTCCAACTCTTATATTCAGGTTAAGCTTGAATTACAAATATCTTCCATTAAAGACTGAAAATGTTTATCTCAGTTGTCTAGAATATATTTATAAATTCCATCTCACTGAACTCCAAGATACTTAAACAAAACCCAAAAGGAAAAGAACAAGTGACCATTAAAAAATGTATTATTGGAAGGAAAAAAATCTCTTGATATTCCACTTTCTCAAAATTTTTTCAGGAAATTTCTTTTTGTTTCATAGCAAAAAAATATAACAAGGACAAACCCAAAAACTTTAATAATTAAACACAACTTTTGTTCCTGTTTCTCTTTTAATTCCTCACCTTCTCTTCTTTACTCCCTTCCATTTGAAAATGTTACAGGGATGATGAAAACCCTGGAAAAATAGGAGGAATATGATATTGAATTCTGCTTGAAAAGTACTAATTGACTTTTAAATTTCAGTATTTTTTCACTTATCTTGCATATGCATGTTTTCCGTCCATTAACTACTTTATCAAGGAACTTTTGGCTTCTCCATTGCTCTAGTTTTGGCATATAAGCTTCCTTTTTAAAGCTGATGCAAAGTTCTACATTCTGTACACTGTTAGGAACAGCATGCTTTTTAAAAGTAGATGTAATTTTGAAATTTTCAATATTATTCATGGTATTTTGTCAGACTTATTACAGTTGTTTTTTTATTTTTTTACAAAAACTATGAAATTTCTATAGAATGCTGTATATGGGCATAGGAACTTCTATTATAATTTTGCCATCTATATATTTTTATATCTTACATATGCTTTACATGTGTAAACTCAACTTAAAATGATGAAACACTGTTAATAGCTTCTTGATAGGCAAAATCATGATTAGATTAACTGGGTGTGGATTGATACCTTTGCTTTCCAATAGGGCAAAGCAGCTCTGAGCATTACAGCTACATCGTGTCAGTCATGCTAAAAGCATTTCTCCCATTTGGTCTTTTGTCCAGTAGTGACACTTTGCTTTGATGGAACAGTAAATCAAAGAGCCAACACTGCATGGTGAACCAACAAGGATGAAAAAGAAATCAGTCTTTCTCTGGGTTGCATTACACACAGAATATAGAAAACTATAAACATCTGGAAAATGGAGTTTGGGAATAAGATGCATCACACTGGAAGGTTTCCTATTGTATATTGAAATTACAGACTATCTGGATAAATCCTGATCAAACAGAAGATAATTTCTTCCTTTCACACATAGGAGAATTTGCAAATAATTTTTCTTTACATAATGAAACAGTTGCAAATGAGAAAGATATTATTATAAATTATCTCCCTTTTCACCCATTAGGTGGGAAACACTTTAATATCTTTCAAACTGAGAAGAATAATTGTTTGATGAGCCCAATCTCCATTACATATCTCATCCTCTAATTATAATGTATTAATTTTACAAGCGATTATGGAGCAGTTGGTTAATCTAAGCAAGAAATCAATAATTCAAACCAATAGTTAAATTGCATGAACTGCTTCTGTATTGATGTGGACAGACAATTAGCGACTTATTTACTTTATTTAATATCTTTTCCAGAATAAAATGCTTTCTTCTAAACACGCATCACCTAAAATAACATCAGAGGACATGAACAATTGTATGAGTATAAAACTGGATGAATACAGAAGGAAATGGATTATTTAAATAAAGCATAATGTAGCATTTTATAATGTAGAGAAAAATCCTTTCTAGTTTAGAACCACTAAGTCTTTTGGCTTAAAGTTCATCAAGTTTTCTTTTGTCCCAACAGGCCTTGTCTTCACAGTGATTCTGTACACTAGAATCACTTTAAAGAGTGAACCTATAGGAAAAGGGGAATTGGAACTTTCAGACTAGTGGATAATCCTTGTAAATGCAAGATTCCTTGAGCAGCTCAAAAATCCCCAACCAACCAACCAAAAAAAACCACCAAACCAAGAACAAGAATTGTGATATGCTGATTGGTACTCTTTTGGGTTTTTTGGGGGGGAGGGGGGGGTTTGTTTGTTTTTTAGTTTTATTTGAAATGTATTTATTTTAAAGGAGAGACAATAGCAACCTTAGATTAAGAAAAAGTTGGAGATTTTGCTTCTATTTCTGCAAAAGTCAACTGTTGTACAATCTGACATTCTGTAACTGAGTCAGGACACTTTAGATTTTGCAGTATCTCCTTGTGCAGATTACACTTTTTCTGAGCTCTGGTCTTCATTGAAAGCAATAAAAGATGTGTTCTGATTCTTGTTGATTACCCACAAAACGCAGTCAGTCTTTTTTGATACAACTTTTTCATAAGCAATAAAGAAATGTTTAAAGAATAGCCAGAAAGAAAACAAACTTTGAAAAGTTTCATTTCTCTTGACAAACAGCAATGGACTGTATTCTGTCCACAGGAACATGGTGTACTATGTACAGTAACCTTTTCAATGACTTTCAGTGGATGGAGTAGGGAATTTTCAATATATGACTTTCAGTATGATGGAGTAATACTATCATGTGGCAATGTTATAGAATTTCTTCATTATTTGTTTATTTGTTATCTTTTCAGGTTTATGTTGGATTACGTGTAAGAATATTCAGTAAATGAGTGATGTCCCATTTAAGGTCTTTTTGAGGCTTTTCAGCCTCTGTTGAAACAAGTATTACACTAATGTAAATGCTTAACTTTTCAGTGCTTTCCAGAGTGTGATAAAAGATATTGATATTTGTGACAGATATTTATTACATGGCATTCTATAATAGATATATATTTTGATGGTGGTATCTACTTGAAGAAAGATAGATATGTGCTCACATAATGTTTCTAAAAAATTCACTTTAATTGTCTCCTAAGTTTCATAATTTGCAGATGAACCAATGACATTATGCAACAGAGCAATTTAAAAGAAAGAACACTATTTCCAAATTGATAAATAATTTTTTACCTTAATGAAGCTGTACTGAAGATAGAATAGCATTTCAGCATTCCTTTTAGGTGTTGTCAGATAGGGATCTCTAAGGAGTCCTGTGTGCCAACTCAGATTCATTCTTGCATAATTGCTGTTAACCAGTGTTAGGGTAAAGATTTTTTGTATTCCAAGGAATGTAGGAATTTTGGGTGAGGTTAACCCCCATCTGTGGTAGGTAACATCATTTGTTGAAGTGAAGTGTATGATGTGATTCTTTTCTATCTGTTTAAAAGTTTAAGCTCTGCATGTATGTTGACGTTTGTCTGTAATTGTTCTTGTCACTTTGAGAATTTAGGCATAAGGGACCCTCTCCAAAGCCCATTGAGGTTTATGTTAACTGTAATGCTGATTTATGCATAATGTGTTCAGAATCAATTGCACAAACAGTTAAGAACGTTTTGGAAAAATATTTATGAATAACTTATGAATAAGGACAAAAATGATGATAGATAATTGCAATAATAATTCAAAAGAAGATGGTTAGAATACAAAAAATGCTAAAGCATACTGAAAATATACATTTGGTCCTTTTCCTTCTGTTTAATAAATTTTAGGATGAAAATCAAATGACATCTAGAAGAATACTGGTCATTGGGTTATGTTTTTCACTGTGGGTTTCCCTGTGTTAAACTAAATCACTTTTTCTCTCTCCACATTTCATTTATGGCAAACTAGGCAGATTTGGTGGGACAGAGAAGACTAGAACTTGAGTCTTAATTCAGTGGGGAAAATTTCAGTACTGAAAGTGGAAACATTTTATTTTCATATTCTGTTTAACATGTTATTTTATCCATGAGTTTATTATTTTATAAAACCTTCTATTTGTCTTTTCTCTCTGTAAATCTCTAAAATAAATATATTCATCTGAAAATTTACACTTCAGTGCATTCTCGACGTAATTCAATATTTACCATGATATGTCAGTCTTTTTTCATATGTCTATGGAAACAATCTATAATTATAATATCAAAATCATTTAGCATAACATGTTGATATAAAGACTAAGTGTTATACATAAAATTAATCTGCAGAGCTCTTGACACTGCAAGGAGTTGATTTTAGACATGGATAAAGTTTTTTGGTGTTTGTTTGTTAAAGGACAATTTTCACCTCTAAAATTTCTTGGGAAGATTTTATCCTGCTCCTGGTTTTGATCAAGTATTAATGTCTCTTAGTAATTTGCAGTACACCTCCTGTCCTGCATTTGTGTCATATTCTGTGTCTTTCCTTGTGCAATTCCTAACTAAAATTTGCAAAATACTTACATTAATGAAAATGTATTTGCAAGTCCTTTTTGTCATCTTCTATTAAGTTAAAGCCTCCAGAATCTTCATTATTTTACAATGACTGTACACTGCATCAATTAGTTTGTTTGCTCTAAGTCTGTGTTATATTCCATTCAGAAGCTGCATAACATGAAAGCTGGGGAAAAAAAAAATAGATTATTCCTTCTTTGGAGAGCAACTGATCATGGGCAAAAATATGTCAAAGAAATTGGAGCTGGGAGAATCTGAATATTAGATTTATATCAAGATTAAAACATCTAAATTTTTGTTTTCTATATATAAGTGTTCATATATTAACATATCTCTAAGCTCCCTTTGTATTCAATGGAGAGGTAATCCATACAATCAGTGGAACTTAGATATCTATAAAGTTAATCTATTGATCAGCTGCTCAGACCTAGTCTTCAGATGTGGAATCTATATTGGTGTGAGTAATCATTCTTTCAGCTTCCTAAAGTTTAGTAGTACTATTTTCTAAAATGCTTATAGTATTACTAAGGTTGGAAAAGACCTCCAATATCACCAAGTCAATCTCTTACCAAACACCTCAATGCCAACTAAACCATAAGCCATGGACATATGCCATATCCAGTCATTTCTTGAACACTTCTAGGGATGATGACTCCACCAGCTCCCTGGGCAGCCCGTTCCAAAACATCTTTTTTCAGTGAAGACAAAGTTCTTGATATTCACCCTGAACCCACCTTGGCACAGTCTGAGACCATTTCCTCTTGTCGTGTTGCTAGCTGCCCATGAGAAGATCCTCGTCTTGCTACACCCTCCTTTCAGGCAGTTGAAGAGAGAGATATGGTGTCCCTGAGCCTCCTCTTCTCCAGGATAAACAATCGCAGCTCCCTCAGCAAGTCCTCATAAGACTTGTGCTCCATACCCTTCACCAGGTTTGTTGCTCTTCTCTGGACACATTCCTGCCCCTTAGTGTCCTTCTTGTGGTTAAGGACTCAGAACTAGGTGCACTAATCAAGGTGCAGCCTTACCAGTGCCAAATACAGAGGGTCAATCACTGCCCTGATTCTGCTGGCCACACTATTCTTGATTCAGTCAGGATGACATTGGCAGTCTTGGCCACCTGGGCACGCTCTGGCTCATGTTCAGCCAGTTGTCGAGCAGCATCCCCAGGTCCTTTTCTGCTAGGCAGCTTTCCAGCCACATTTCCCAAACCTGTTTTATTCCATGATGTTGTTGTGATCCAAGTGCAGAACTCAGCACTTCTCCTTATTGACTCTCAAAACATTGGCCTGTCCAGAACCCCATGCAAAGCCTTCCTGCCCTCCACACACCATCAGATCAACACTTCTATCCAATTAGTGTTGTTTCTGCAAACTTACTGGGGTGCACTTGATCCTATCGTCCAGATCACAGATTAAGATATTAAACTGGACTGCTCCCAGCACTGAGCCCTGTGGAACTCCATTAGTGACCAGTTGCCAAATGGATGTACCACCATTCACTACCACTCTCTGAGCCCAGCCATTCAGACAGTTTCTAACACAATGTCTTAGATGCAGCAAAGAGTCCACCTGCCCAAGTCGTGGGCTGCAAGCTTCTCCAGGAGAATGTCAAAAAAGAAAGTATTAAAGATTTTACTGAAGTCCAGGTAGATAGACTACATCCTCAATCTTCCCCTCATTCACTACAATAACAAAAGGAGGTCAGGCTGGCCAAGAGCGACCTGTCTTTTCTAAAACCATTGTGGTTTGGTTTGATCCCCTGGTTGTCCTGTACATACTACGTGATTGCACTCACTATGATCTGTTCCATAACCTTCCCTGGCACCAAGGTCAGACCACAGACCTGTAATTCTCTGGATCTTCTTTCCGATCCTTCTTGTAGATGGTATCACACTGGTTAATTTATAATCATCTGGGACCCACACTCCCACTTAACCAGGACTTATGATAAACGATGGAGTGGCTTGGTGAGCTCTTCTGACAACTTCCTCAATATCCTCAGGTGAATCCTACCCTGCTGGCCCACAGACTTGTGAGTGTCTGAGGGGCACAGGAAGCCACTAGCTATTTTCTCCTGGATTGTAGAGGACCTCCTGTCTACCAGTTCAGGGGGCTGCTAGCCCTGAGGATAACTGGTCTTTCTATTAGAGACTGAGGCAAAGAAATCATTAAGTAGCTGAGCCTTAATGTCACACTCATCCTTGGTGACAATGTTCCCACCATGTCCAATAAAGGATGGAGATTTTCCTTGGCCTCTTTCTGTTGTTAATATATTTGTAAAATCACTTCTATTAATCTTTCACGGGGTGGCCAGATTGAGCTCTAGCTGAGCTTTCGCCTTTCTAATTTTCTCTCTACATGACCTAACAGCATCCTTGTATTCTTCCTGAGTTACCTGGCCCTTCTTCCAAAGGTTATAAGTNACTTCCTCAATATCCTCAGGTGAATCCTACCCTGCTGGCCCACAGACTTGTGAGTGTCTGAGGGGCACAGGAAGCCACTAGCTATTTTCTCCTGGATTGTAGAGGACCTCCTGTCTACCAGTTCAGGGGGCTGCTAGCCCTGAGGATAACTGGTCTTTCTATTAGAGACTGAGGCAAAGAAATCATTAAGTAGCTGAGCCTTAATGTCACACTCATCCTTGGTGACAATGTTCCCACCATGTCCAATAAAGGATGGAGATTTTCCTTGGCCTCTTTCTGTTGTTAATATATTTGTAAAATCACTTCTATTAATCTTTCACGGGGTGGCCAGATTGAGCTCTAGCTGAGCTTTCGCCTTTCTAATTTTCTCTCTACATGACCTAACAGCATCCTTGTATTCTTCCTGAGTTACCTGGCCCTTCTTCCAAAGGTTATAAGTTCTCTTTTCCCTTGAGTTCCAGTGAAATCTACAGTGTTATTATCCGATTATAAGCGATGCCTCAGCCCGAATTAAAGTGCAAATGAGACCATATTCTGGTCAATAGTATGGATTTTATTTAACAGTTAATGCACGGTAGAGAGACAGAAAGAAATGGTGGGGGGGGTGGGGGAGAGGGGAGAGCGGGGAAAAGGGAGGATAAGGAAGAAAGAGAGTGGGAGAGAGATTAAGCAAAATATATCACCACCACTTGGATTCCTGTGGTGTCCTGCTGGTCCTTCTTCACCCTGCTCTTTGGTGGTAGGGGTCCCAGAGTTGTTGTTCTGGAGGTACGACTTTAATACAGTCTAAGTCCTGGATATCTACAGTGTGTAGATGCCATTCCCACAACTTGGGCTGGCATATGTATCCTTTCCCCCAGTTTGACACCTTGTGAATTTTTTATTCATATAAATCTAATTTTAAGTTTCCACAGTCTGCACAGCGGAATTCTGTCCAGTGTGTTAATTCCAATCTTTACCTTCTTTAGGCCTGGAATCAATGCCTTCCTGTTTTGCTATCTGTGCTTCTCTTAAGTTCCTGTTGTGGTGGTTTATCTTATGGGAACTTCCTTCTTCAACAGAGTTTTGAGACATGCAACTACATTCTTTAAGTTTTCACATTCAACCAGGCCAGTCTTCCCTGCAGGCTCATCTTTCAGCACATAGGGACAGTCACCCTTCCTGAAACAGGACTGTTTCCCAAGAGACTCTCTGAACCAGTGTACTGAAAAGGTAAAAATCCAACCTCCAGAAGTCCAAGGTAGAGGTTTAGTTGATCTCCTTCCTTTTTTCACTAAGGATTGAAAACTCTATCATTTTGTGGTTGCTATGCCCTTCAACTACCACATCTCTCACCAGCCCTCCTCTGTCTGTAACCAGCAGGTCTAGCAGGGCACTGGGTCTCATAGGTTCACTTACCAGCTGTGTCAGGAAGCTCCACACACTCCAGGAACTTCCTAGAACTGCCTCCTCTCCATGTTGAGTTTCCAACAGACATCTGGCAAGTTAAATTCTCCCATAAGAACAAGGGCTGGCAATCATGAAACTGCAGCCAGGCACCTCTAGAACACTTCATCTTCCTCTTCATCCTGCTTGGGTGGTCTATGACAGACTGCCTCCAGGATGTCCGCCTTGATGACCTTCCCCCTGATTCTTACCCATAGGCACTCAACCTTATTTTCGCTATCCTTCAGATACCTCAGACCACTCCCCAATGTACAGAGCCACCCCACAGCTCCTCCTTCCTTGCCTGTGCCTTTTGAAGAGCTTGTGGCCATCCATTGCAGCATCCAGTCATGTGAGTCATCCCACCACGTTTCTGGGATGGCGACTACATCATAGCTTTCCTTCTGTACCGTGGCTTCCAGCTCCTCTTGTTTGTTGCCCATGCTGGGTGCATTAGTGTACATGCACTTCAGTTGGGCTGATTTCACCCCTGACTCTGATTTACCACCTTTAGGTTCATCTCTGGAGAGCCTGGTTTCATTCCCTTTCCCCTTTGAACCTAGTTTAAAGGCCTCTCAATCAGCTCTGCCAACTCATGGTCTAGGATAATTTTCCCCCTTTTAGACAGGTGAAGAACATCTCTCCATCCAAACAGGCCTCTAAACAGTTCAAAACAGAACCAAGAAGAGAGAGGGAAGGTTTTAACACTGGGCAGAAAGATAAAATAAACAGGAAGCATGTCAGTTTCATCAGAAACTGGGGAATTCCCAGCAATGCAGCAGCCTATTTAAGAAATTGCTAGTGAAGGTCTACATAGAGGATTGCACACTCAGACAATGCATGGCTGAGGAGAATATCCAAAAGGGGAAGTCATAATAATTTTGTATTTTCAGGTGAAGGGTAGGTCAGAGGATAGCAGTGATCAAATAGACAATTAGAAAATAAGTGGCATTTAAAGGTTTTTTTTCTTTCACAGGTAGTGTGGTACACTCACTTTTATACAAATGTAGGAAGGTTAAGAACTAAGATAAGAAAGCTGGTATGTTATGCCTTAAATGAAGGAAATGCTGAAATCAGAAGCTTGATGACAGAAAAATTATATCAGAACAATATAAAATTTTGCTGCAAAATATATGCAAATTAGAGCATAAAACATACCGGTGGTGAATTAGGGGTATATATTCTTGGAATTAAGCCAAATTAGTAAACTTTCCATCTCAAGTACCAGAAACTTTATTAATTGAAATCTTAGGCCTAAACAATAAGAGTATTGTAGTCTGTCTACATTGCCACCCAAACAACTAGAGAAGTTAGACGAACTTGTATACCCAGAGAGAGCCTGAGAGGAATACAGATGACCTCAATTATTCTGTGGAAAAAGGCCAAGTCATAACAGGTGATATCAGTAATTACACTATAAAGTACTTACATTCAGCATCCCTACTGAAGTATCAACGGCCAAAGAATTCACTGTTAAATTTTAGTAAGAACTAGGTGAAAATGAGAATTCTAGTTAAAAGCAAGCTAAATGTGACATCTGCTTCAGAGAATTACATGCTTGCAGGAAGTCCAAAAAGCACTGAAGACCGTACTGGTAGCACAGTGCTAGTTCACATGCATTTATGAAATGCTTGAAGAAGTCTAAAAGGAGGTCAGCATGGCTAAACACAAAAGGGAAAGGTTAATAATAATAAGAAGCATGTGAACAAAGAAAAGGGTTACAGAATCTGGTAGACAGAAATGTAAACATAGTTGGGCCAAAAAAGAGTTTAATGAAAAGCTATGTTAAGGAGTCAAAACTAGTACTAATTTCCTGAGACATTAGGAAAAGGAAGCCTCCCATTATCTCAAAGATCTATGGACAGTAAGCATAAAAGGAATACCTGGAAAATATAACTACACCGTAGAAAAGGTAAATTAATTCTTTACAGAAATATTCACCGTCAAGAAGATGGAAAGATTGCCATATCAGAACTTTTTCATGATGGGGACTTGTTGGAAAATCTGTAATTGAAGTAGCAGACTTAAGAGAGTTACAAATAAGTAGAGTAAGCACCACCCTGCCACTAAAACCAGGCAGCATTCACCTGGACAACTAAACAGACTTTCTAGGAATATTAGGAAAAAATAGGTGAATTGCTAAAGTAATACCTAGTCTTTGTTCATTGTCCTTGTGTTCTTCGTTTTTGGTGAGGGTGTGCATGACACCAAACATTAGGAAAAGATTCCATGGACTCGCTATACATTCTATGTTCTATGTGTTTGTGAATCACTTCCAGAATCTGTATAAACTTTCATCCATCACTTTGTCTTAGCAAGGGGTCCCACAGATCTGTTGCCTATTGTATAGAGGGGGAACATAATTAAAAAATAACAATTATTTTTCTTGTTTTAAACCTTAGTGGAATAAAGTATCTGTCCCACCACCATAAGGTATTTAATCTATATCTATAAACTCTGTCATTTTTGAAATTCCAATGAAGCCATTCCCCTTCACATGTTATTATTATTTTCTTTTAACACTTATTTATTTTAACTATTATTTTGAGAAAAATACTGAGTAATGTACTGGTCACAAATCACAATTGTATTAAAATAAATTCCAGTTCAGATGTATTTATTTAATAAAAATAGGAAAGAGAGACCTACAGGAAAAAGAAAGGTTTACAAAAACTATGGCCTCTTCTCAAGCAATGATAAAGCCTTTGATGTACAAGTAATGTAGTACTTTCATCTTTTGTTGTTGTATTTATTTTAATTGGAAATCCACTGCTTTGAGATTTCTATATTGCTGCATGAAATCTTTTAGGGAATCTAGTCTGATTAAGGGCAACATGCTAAGTCCCACTTGTAAGTGGCATTAATGAGATTGCCTTCAGTTAAGAGTAGTCTTTGTGTTCAGTGATGTGTATAAAACAAGCAAAAATGTTGCATAACTAAAGTTTATTAATTGTTGGCTTTGACATTTACTTTCATGCATGTTAGAGAACTAGAGTAATAACCTCATTTTAATGTAAATTTTTGAAATTGTAGCTAGGTGTATGCATAGTCTGTGTGTGGTTATATACCAAAGAAAGTGTATAGCAAGTATCCCTGTATACAGAGCACATTGTTTGAAAAAGGGTGGCATGTAGAGCTCTGCCATACCAGTACTTGGAATATCAGACTAACACTAGTTCTTAGGATACAGCTGCAGAACAAATGTGTTTGACATTATAATTCCATTTCAAATGATGATGTGTATCTATATAAAGCTATATAAATATAAATGTTTTGCAAGAGATCTGTTTATGTACAGCTAAAGGCTGCAACAGTTCTGTGTTCATAACACATGTTCACAAGTCTAGTTGCTTAAAGTCTTGCAATGCTGTGGTAAAAAATAACGCATGAGCTGAAGCTGTCTTTAAATATGTATTGATATTGATACTATACGATCTACAGTCTTCTTCACGTGTGAAGTCTTCCACTAAAGAAATCTAAACTGTTCTAGAAATACTTTTTTCGCTTCCCCTCCTTCCAATATCATATTGCACTATTTATTTTGTTAGCATGTAAGTTTCATCCACATCTAAACACATTAAGCAAATTACCTCAAAGTAATTTAATGTTGCTGACTCATGTTTGGGTGCCTTTGACCTCTTGCACCAAGACCTTATCAAAATTGAGTTGTTTTAATCTCATACTTTTTCTCACCTATATTTACTTAAAAGTCACTCTGTATAATGACATCAAACTTTTACCATATTTTATTTTCTGCTGAGAGAGGTGGATGTATTTCATAAACTGTTTTCTATAGAGCTGTAGGGAATTGTAGACAAGTTATGCAATAAAAAGGAAAATGCTTTGTCAATCAGCATGCAAAAGTTCTATGTCTTGAAAAAGTACTTATAGGAATGATTCTTATCAATATTTTTGTTCCAGTTTCTTCAGAAATATTACCTCAAATAATTACCCCTGTCATACTTGCTGCCACTGAAACTCCTACATATTTCTGAAGTTTGGTCTTGTTCCAATTCAATCAAATCCATTTTTACTTTAAAGGCTGGATTTTAGTTATACTCAAAATTTGAAGTGATGGTCAAAAAAGTAATTTTCAGAGCAGTTTATCTGCTTGTAATGTATCATGTGACCATTCTTCATAGTTTTCTGTGTGCACAATGATTAATAAAAATGATAAAAATTCAGCAGTACTTGAAACAGTAAGTGGGTTACACAATTTGTGAGCTCTAGTTTGAGTTCGACAATAATTTTTAGGGCAACTTTTTTTTACCTGTGCTTTTTGAAGAAAGCAAATACAGAAGTTATAATGATTTAAATATATTATTTATCTTCCTTCTGAAAATCATCACAAAAATTTGCATATGCATCTTTTGCATTGTCTTACATTCTAATATCAGTAAATACTGAATTTTTAATAATTTAATTCAATTTATTTCTGAGTCAACATTCATAATTGATCCTAGTTTCTTATGTTAACTTACCCCTGGGCAAGATAATGTTTTTTTTCACCACAGATTAAATTGACACCTTCATATTTGCAATCAGTTTAGATCATATGATCTTTTATACCATCAATTAATTTTAAAAGTGATGACCATCTATTTGTTGATCATACCTTCTATGCTCTAAAATACTTGCAGTAAAAGTAAAAAGTTTGTATGCTTATTGAAAATACAGTATTTTTTTTCTCTGTGTCAGGTGGATTTTTAAGATGTAATGGCTTCATTATGTGAAAGATAGTTGGCCATGATATTCCCTCAAAAGAAACTCAAGAGCATCTAATCTGTTCTGAACAACTAACTAGACATCAGATTATATTTTTGATGTACTGTATTCACTGCTATACATGCTGAACAGGCTGAGATACTGCAAATTGTAATATGTATTTCACTGTCATTTTTCCCTAGAAATTTGTGGCATATGACACATTTTGAAGCTTTCTGTCATTTTCTGAAATAGAAGTCAGTAACAGCATTCTTATCATGTTCATTGGTTTTAACACTTCAGTTTATCTGTTTACTTTCTATCTCCAGATCAGCCCTTTGACAGGTGCTGGAATCTGTACATGTCAGTTCATGAACAAGGAATCACTAAGGGGGTTATTTCCATCTTTGAAAAATAAATCTGTTAAAAAGGAGCCTCTGAAGTTAAGAAGGAGGCTCTGATTGATTAATTTAGAGTAGTCCAAGAAGTCTTTTTTTTTTTTTTTTTTAATGAATTTCCCCTATAATTAGATACTGACGGCAGTTACCAAGAAGAACAGCTGAATGTTACATTAAAAAATGTCAGATGGAAAATTCAGCCCCTTTGAAAAAAAAGCTGACTGATTATGACTGTGCTCAGTAATATGAATGATTTCCATAGTATGGAGCGCATGGCTACTGGTTCGGTATAAATATTGCAACTACTTTCTTAGACTTAAAATGATCATAGATGGTTTTAAAAACACTTTCCAAATAATTTCTGCTGTCAGCTAATTCCCTGAACACACCGTTTTGGCACAAAGTTTATTAGCTGCAAAAGGGAAAAAATAGTATTGATAAGATTAAATGAGGGAGTAGTATGCTTCTCTCTAAACATTTGTATACAATGATCAAGGCATTGGTACTGCCATTATGCATAGCATGAAAGCTCTTACCTTAGTATTTAACCAAAGGGAATGTTGAATAATTCTATTTTATGAAAGGAAAAGATAAAAGTGTTTCCTATTTTCTAAAACTTGATTTTGAAAATTATATAGTGCCCCTGCCTGTTTCTGCCGGGTCTTTTCAAGCTGCCCTGCGGCTTAAGCGCGGCCTTTTCTGCTGCGTTCGGCTTTTACGCTATAGACCTTTTACAGCCTTCGGGGCATGTAAATCCTGGTCTCCTTAGTAATGGCTCGAACAAGCTCGCCCTCATCCAAGGCAGCTTTAGCAGTAACAAGTTGTTAATGGAGGCATTTCCAATGGCAAAGAAGCAGGGAAGGCTTTTGCGGCTATTATTCCAATTTATTAATTTGAAGGTAAGTCTCAAAAAGCCGAGATCTGAGGGTGTGCAGGGGTTTAAAAGGGGTGAGAGAAAGGGGCAGTCTAAGGGGAGAAACAGGGGAATAAACCAACAGAGAAATAAAACATGATCGGGGAACATCCAATGGGGAAAAAAAGGGGTGGAATACATGAATATAACCAATCAACAGAACACGATAACAGAACTTTCGAGCAACTGATGAATATTAAAATAACTGTGAAGGGGACGGAGGAGGAGATGGAACCTGACTGACACTTGTGAACGGCAGGAAAGTATCAATGCCTGTCTCCCCCATCCCCCTCAGATTCACTGCTCTGAGGGGAATAGTTTAACCATCCTGCTTCTTCATTAACACCCCTGCAGAAGGCAGGTGTGGCAGATTGTCCATTGTTTCCTGTGACCACAGCCACTGACTGGGTCATTGCCACAATATAGAGCACTGACTGCTCATCTGTAGTGACTTCCCTTCTTCTTAAATTTAATTAAAGATACACAATTTTATATGAAAGGTTTATTGAGAAGACCCATCACCTCATTCACACCATGTTCCCTTGTATTTTTGCAAATGAAAGATTATTATTCTTCATATACTAAGAAATAAATTTCTGAAGTAGGAGGGGATAAAAATAACTAAAGCAGCAGTCTAGGAGGAAAGGAATACTTCACTCGTGGAGCACAAAGCTGCTATGGTCAGAGTGAGTAATCTTAAATCTCTCTGCGAAATTTGCTTGGGCAACTCTGAGGCTTAGCTTCTGCCTTACTGGATGGAACTTGATACTGTCTTGTTAGTTAGCTGGAATATTTGTCCATTCCAGTAATGATAGACACCTTCAGATGAAATATAGTCTTCTAGAAGAAATTATGGAACTTACTAAAATAGTATTTCTTTGGATGTAATGGAGGACTTTATTTGCACTTGAGCAGAAAAAATTGGATGCACTTAAATACAATTAAATATAATTACTATAAATGTAGTCTTCAAAACCTTAGCTGAAGTTCCTTCAGAAAAGTTTAAAGATCCACTTTTCAATGATCCACATTGAAAAGATCTTTTCTTTTCATCTCCTGTTCTTTAGTGTATGTGTCAAAAATTGACCTGCTAAGGCCCTGATTTGGGAAAATATCTTAACACAAGCTGAAGTCCTGTTGATTGTAATGTGAAATGTACATGTTTATCTAACAGAATCAAGTATAGATTCGGATGAGACTTAACATGCTCTTGAATGTTTTTCTAAACAGAGGTAAAATTTTCAACCAGCAAAATATTGCTTGCTAAGATACAATAAAGGCCTGCTGCAGTCCTGCTGCTATTTTAAAAGTGAAAATATTTGTTTTAGTGTGCCCTAGAATAGAATAAATCAGTATATCAAAGATAAAGAAGCATATGAATCTAAGTAATGAAAATTAAATGGCTGTATAATTTGCTGTACTTATCAAACTATAAATATATTCAGTTAGTTTATGGATTTATCTGTTCCTCTCTGTTGTTATCTATTTTATGTATGGAAAATTCATGCCAAAGAAATATCTTTCTTTTATTATCGTATAAAACAAAATGAGGAAATAATAGGAAGATTATTAAACAAAAGCTCTAGGAAATAAAATACATAAATATGAGAATTCGTTGTTCCATTCTGGAATGCTGTGACATCAAAGCTCCCCTCATTTTTTCCCCACATCAAGCTTTAAAAATTTTTGAACTTCAAAAAGCAAGACAGCACAGGATTCTTTGACAAATCATCTATCAGCAGTGAATGCTGAGTGAAGGTGAAAGGAGATTGTTGTGTCTTACTGTAGCACTAACAAATGGTAAAAGGACACATTCCTTGTCTGCTCGTGGTATTTGTTGCAACAGTGTTGTATTCTGAATATTGCAAATGAAGTTGCACCGAACCTTTAAAGACTACTAGCTAAGCCATAAACCATGATTGCAATTCAGTGAGTAGGAACCAATTAAGTGTGTGGCACTTGAAGCAAAGAATGAAAGAATAAGTTACTATCAAATTTCAATGCATAAAGCAACCTCAGCATTCGGCCCATTTGCTTTCCAATTTTAAAGTAAAACATACCAAAGACAATTAAAAACATTCTGAATGCATCCAGGTGTAAATACACTTGAACGTAATTACCAAAAGAAATTATTTTATATCAACAAAAGTATGAACAGTCACTTAATCTGAACCATGAAATCAACCTTTCAGGCTGCTTATCGCTAATAGACTTTTTAGATAAATATCTGTCTCAAAATAAGAACTTCAGTGCTCAAGGTCTGCTCCTGATATACTCCAAGCACATAAACATTTTGGCACTGGCTTCTGTTATAAACAAACTTGCCTCTTTGATCTATATGAGTCACTGTATCAAAATACCTAATAAAGTACAGGATGTACAGACCATGGCTGCTAGTCCCTGCTCTTATAGTCTGGCCTGTGGAATATTCTCCACAGCATCCTCATGATTAGGCTATTTGTGGCTGCATAGACAGACAAAAACCTTCAAATCGCCTGTGGACTTGTGCTCTGAGTTAAGAGTTCTTATAAGAAGTTCTGGTAAGACGCATCTTGTTTTTTAGAGTTCAACATTTCTCCTTTCTTTAGTCAGAGATCACTGATTAACAATATGCATTCAACTTACAACATTAAAGTTTTGATTCTCTTTTTGCCTTTGTTGTCATCCTTTCTGACAAATCAATTCAGTTTAAATAAGAACCATAGCTGGCAATTTATTGAATTGGTGTTGTTTCTCCTCTGTCTTCTTTTTTCCCCCTCTCTATTTTCCCCAGTGTCTATTTTAAGCTCTGCAATCCCACTTTTTACTACTGTCTTCAATCTGAGAATCAATTGTACTGCTTAGAGTCTTCTGGTTGAAAGAAATAAAATTAGAATCAGCCTCAGGGATATTAGTTGTTCTAATATGGAAACTTCTCCTTAGAATTCACATAAGTGATTATAAAACATTTCAATGTAGAGAGGAACATTTCCAATTAGAGAATTTTGTTTTTCTTTAAAGACTTTCCAAGATACTTCTGTAATGGAATATAAGTGGGTTTTGGTCAGTCTGGAGTTTGTTTTTTTGGTTGGTTGGTTTTGTGTGGGGGGAGGTATGTGGGGGTTTTATTACTATCATTTTATTTTAGGAGTGGAGCAACTAAGACTCTTTGGAAATGCAGAATTTAATTTGGAAATGCAGTCTTATTTCTCATTTTCCACTTTAGTAGGGGACTCAAATGCCAATATTCCGCTCTTGAGTGCCAGGTACAGATAAAGTATTCTAATGCTCTTCGGGCTTCAAACTTAAGTTTGTAGTTCTGCACATTATAATACTGCCTTTGCTGGCAAAATCCAGAAGAAAACCTGTATTCGACCTTGCTATTCCAAACATCAGGATTTGTGATTATTTTTTAAACCATTTTTTTTCTGTACTCTAATATTGCACAAACAGCATGTCTTCAAAAACTATATCCTTAAAAATCATCTCTACAATGTCTTTTGTAATCATGCCCCGTTACATCTCTGCATAAACTCTCCCTAGTGTGCACTCACTAGGCTCTGTTAAATATTGATTCCAACTCTTAGCTAAAAATTTTGTTTGGTGTACTGGAGTTCATCGAATACACATGGACAGTATTATACAATGGTCTTAAATATCTAGGTAAGTCAGTAAGCTTCTGCTTTTCCCTTTATTAATTCAGGAAGATTTCCTCTTATTAACAGCACAAGAATGAAGGTTCTAGTAGAGGGGCAGTTCTGAAATGTAATACATAACTGGGTTTTATCCCTCACCTAAATTGAACAAAATACCACTTTACTACTTCTTAGACAGCTAGAAACTGCTTAATAACCTGCCAATTTCATCTTTTGACTTTTTTAGAGCGTTGTGACACTTTACAGATAGAAACTAAAATCATAACTTAAAACTTGAAAAGTTTGCACTATTTATCTCCAGCATTCAAATACATATAGAGATTTTTGAGTATTTGCTTCTCAAATTTCAAGTTTCCCTCTATATCAAAGGACGTGAAAACACTTTTTTCTACTCTGTCATTGATAAATAAGGAAGTTTTTCATGTAAGAATATGACTTCAGAAGTTATGGCTCTGCTAATCCAAGAAGAGAAAGCATTACCTACTGTGAAGATAAAATCAAGGAAGTAGGAATTAATGGATTTTTCAAATGTTATACGAGATATTTTGTGAGCATGTAATTTCGAACTAAATAGGCACTAAGCATCTGCTAATAACTTTTCAGATTTGAGGCATCCTGGAGCTATTTCAAAGAATATTCTAACTCTGCCTTAGAAATCAGACAGTTCAAAGGGAAGGCTGCATATAGACCTGGTTCTCTGTTTTTTTTGTATAAAACAACAATAAAAGCTTTAACATGTTTTGTGGTGGGTTAACCCTGGCTGTGTGCCAGGTGCTCACCAAAGTCTCTATCATTCTTTTCCCCATCTGGACAACAGAGAAAAAATAACACAAAAAACGTATGGGTCAAAATAAGGATAGGGAGAGATCAGTCACCAAATACCCTCATGATAAAAAAAAAGACTCACTTGGGGAAATTCCTTGATTTATTGCCAATCAGATCAGAGTAGGAAAATGAGAAAAAAAATAATTTTTTTTAATATCTTCCCTCCACCTCTCTCTTTGCCTGCATTTAACTTTGATCTTTTGATCTCTACTTCCCTCCTTGCAGCAGTGAAGGGAGATAGGGAATGAGGATTGTGGTCAGATCATCACATGTTGTCTCTGCTACTGCTTTGTCCTCATGTGAAGGACTTCTCACACTCTTTACCCGCTCCAGTGTAGAGTCCCTCCCACAGTTCTCCATGAACCTCTGGGTCCTTCCTACAGGCTGCAGTTCTTCATTAACTGCCCAAGCATGGGTCCATTCCACAGGGTGCAGTCCATTAGGAACAGACTGCTCCAGAGTGGGTTCCCTACAGAGTAACAAGGCCTATCAGCAAACCTGCTCCAGCATGGGCTTCTCTCCCCATAAGGCCACAACTCCTGCCAGAAGCACCCTTCAGTACGGGTTTGGAGCCTCCTTTGGGCATCCATCTACTGTGATGTGGCTGTTTCTCTAATGTGTTCTCACTCCTTTCTCCAGCAGAAGTTGTTGCATGGTTTTTTTCCCCCCTTCGTAACTATGTTATCCCAGCTACCACAGTTGCTGATGGGCTCAGCCTTGGCTGGTGGCAGGTTCATTTTGGAGTCACTTGTCACTGACTCCATCAGTAATAAATGAAGCTTTCGGTAACATTTTGCAGTAGCCACCCTGTGGCCTCTCTACCACCCCCACTACAAAAACCTGGCCATGCAAACCCAAATAGTTTCTGCAAAAATTCTGATGTATAAGCAAAAATTAGTCAGTGTAGGAGATTGTTTGTTATGTAAACTATCACTAAGTAGTTGTGCTAATTTAGCATTTAAAGCAGCCCATTTCTTCAAACAAGAGCACAGAATTATCTTCTAGGACAGGAACTGTGTATTGTATTTATTGTGTCTGTATAATTATACATGCACGTGCATGCATGTGCATATATGTGTGTGTATATATATATAATGTAATGAGCAGAAAAATGGAGTTTATCTTCTACTGAAAGACAAGAAGTAAATCAAAAAGTATTTGCTAAACGCTGTATTTTTCATATCAACCTTAGCTATTCTAAAGAAACATTTCAATAATTCAGACATTGTCAGCTATGCAGGACTGGATAAATGCTGTACACACTTGGTTTTTCTAAATCCACTGTCAATTAATACATTTCTTAAAAAATAAATGGTGATGGTTGCTTCTGTCAGAATGACTGTTTAGTTTCCCACTTAGTAGAAAACTGTCAAATGAAATCTAATTTCAAGAAAAACACTAAAAATCACCCAAGTAAATAAACAGAAACAAAGTGAGATGTGTAAGAATTTGTCTATTCTCATAATCTTGAATCATTCTCTGCTATACTCCTCACTGTTATACTGACCTCTGTTAAGACATCTTGTGTGACATCATTTGAGTCAATTTCTTTTTTCCCCTAAATCTCAAAGTTCCTCATGGTTTCAAGTGCCTACGTATTTTAGCTGTTACAATCAAACAATAAGTAGTCATTCTTGTGATCAAGAACTGATTGAGAATATGAAGCATTTTTTAATTTTAACAGTTTTTGACAATATAATCATGATTTGATTTTATATCAGTTTCACTTTGCTATGTTATGACTATACTTGGGAGGTAAGGAGAAATTCTGCTGCCTCTTCATGACAGAAACTGGAAGGTGTGGAACAGAAATTCAATCAGGCAGAAAAGAATAATTACAAAAGCTTGTTCATTCAACTAGTACTCAAAAATTGTGTAATATAAATTCTGTGACATAAAGATTAAATCACAGCGTCTGCAGCATTGCAATGTTATATTATTGTATTTTCTAAAAGAAATACCTAGAAAGAGAACGCAGTTCAGCAACTTGTTTTCTGTGAACTTGGACTGAAGAGTTTTGCAATCCTTTGTACTTTCTTGATTTGGTAAGGAAAAACAGCAATTAATAGAAAATACACAACATCCCTACAGAGAGCTGACATGTAGAAGACTAGGTCAGTTTTGACACTTGGAGCTGAAATATATAAATTATTTCAGCTTATATGGCATTGAAAGAAAGGAAGCAAGGATTCCCTAGAGAAATCTTATTTCAGAGAATATATATTACTTTATTAGAATATGACAGAAACAACTTCTAGATTTTCCATTTTATTTGTGTATACCATCGAGATTCATGCAACCCTTTGTCATTCCTTGTCTCCCTAAAATATGTTTCTGTAACTGTGTATGTATTCAATATCCAGCTTTACCCACTGTTTTATGTTTCTAAGGAGGGTGAAAGAAGTATGCTTTCTTATATTCAATGTATCATGGTAACTAACACCAAGTATAATTTTCTGTTGTGAGAAAAATCATGTAGAATTAATTGGATTGTGAAAAGGTATTGCATGCCAGCTTCAGAAAAGTTTATTGCTGGTCCTTCTATACCTTTGTCTTATGATTGTATGCTGCTTTGCACTGGAGAAAATTATGATAGACTTCTAAACTCATATCCAGTCAAGACTTTTCAAGTTTATAATGATACAGAAACACTCATCGGTGTGAACAGAGGTTGAGTATAAACCGAGTGACAACTAGTCTAACAATAAAGGAATATGCATCATTCTTGTAACTTGAGATGTGATCTAGTGGAGAATACACAAGTTAATACAGTGGCAGCAGTGGATGTCATCTTTATGAAACTCTCCCCAAGCTCAACTACCATACTGACACAGGAGATAAGTTCAGGAGAAAACGGTGAAGGTGTTGCTTTGAGGCTAAAAAACAAACCCAGTGGAGAAGACATTAAGAAATCTTCCCTGAACTGTAAAAAGTGGAAGTATATATGGAAGCAGGAATATCTGAAGACTCTTTCCACTTATGCAAAGAAGTGCAATATAAAAGTGTGAGGTAATAATAACTTCCTTGAATTTGCATTTTAACAGAAATTGCTACAAAAGATATGAAGCCACAATAGCTGAAATGCATTTACAGTTCATAGCTTTTGTGTTCTTTATGTACGTACAGGAAAAAAAATAAATAGGTAATACTAATAAAAAAAGAGTAAGATTCTAAAAAACAAGAGTAGATGCTTATGTAACCTCAGCGTTACAGGAAGAACTCAGGTAGAAAACTGCAAATATATACGTAGAGAGAAAGGGGAAAATCAACTTCCTCTTTTCTCTCTAGGCTTTAAGGGCTTTTTTGGTTGCTTGGTTGGTTTTTTTTGGTTTTTTTGTTTGGTTGCTTTGTTTTGTTTTAAAGAGTTCCTAAGAAGAATTTTGATAAGCTTTTCCTACTATAGACAATTTGGTTTTTCTTACCATAGATATTTTGGAATAATATAGATATTTGGGTTGACTAAATAAAAAGGGTGCAAATATTGTAACCAGGTTAAAGAGTTGATAAAATAAACAGCTTAAATTCTTTTGAGAATGCATGGAAAGCCTAATAACAAGGAAATAAAGAAATTACTAACATCAACTAAGGTAGTTGCTTAGGAATAAGTCCATCTTGTTTCAAGAGCATAAAAAACACTTACTGGTGTCTGATCCTGTATCCTTCAAGTTTTTCATTACTACTCCCCTCTCTCTGCTTTCTTCTATCTCAAATGTTATGTAAAATCCCTATGTTACATATACAGAGATTTAAAACCATTCTAGCTCTTAGTTATCAAAAGTCAAGCTAAATGGGGAAGTGTCAGCCAGAGATGATTTGTTCTTAGCCCAGTATGGTTTAATACCTTTATCAGTAGTTTTGTGCCTGTGTGGGGAAAAATTACTGAAAAATATGAAAGGTTTTCATATGATGTACAATTGTTCCAGTGGCAAAAAGGAATATGAATTCAGCAAAAACTCAAAAGCTTGCTTTAGGAAAAGAGTAGCATTTGAAATAATTGC
The DNA here is from genome assembly GCA_013397795.1 of Orthonyx spaldingii. Lineage (NCBI taxonomy): Eukaryota > Metazoa > Chordata > Aves > Passeriformes > Orthonychidae > Orthonyx > Orthonyx spaldingii. Next base: position 233,270 of record VZTJ01004571.1, read on the forward strand.
ACTGTGAGAAGCTGTATAGTTGGAAGTAATAATGCTGAAAATAATAATTATGAATAACTACTTTAACTTTCCAATGATGTTGTTGTTTCTGAGATAAAACTGTCTTAGCTATCTAAACTGAGAAACAGCAGTTCCTGTGCATACCGGTAAGGCAGGTTGGTTTCTCCTCCAAGTACCATATTATGTTAATAAAGCTGTATTTTAAATTTTGTAAGCTGAAAATATCAAAGCAAAAAAATTATAAAATTAAAATAATATTTCAAAAAAAAGAGAATTATCTCAATCTTATTAAATAGACATTTTAGTAGGCTTCATCATTGTTTACAGGCATATAAAAGCAAAGGTTATTTCTCATAAGGGGCTGATTAATCTATCACATAAGTGCAATTACAGGGTCATGCAGTTTATGCATTGAGAGTACTTGTTTAACTGCAAGGGCAATTAAACTTTGAAATTATTTATCAGAAGAAAAGGACTGTCAATATAGAAATGTTTTGACCAGCAGTATGTCTTTTTTTGACGGGGATATTGCATCACAAGCAAAATGTTCTGGATCCTCATGCAGAAATTTGATGTCCTATGTAAGAAAGAACTCAGTCTTGCAAATCTCCTGTGTCTGTCTTCTAAATAAAAAGCTTTAATTTGACTACTGCATATATCTTGAAGTAGCTAGGTTTTCAAGCCCATAGGGTTTTAGTTTATAGTCCTAACAGTCCCCTAGTTTTCTCCGTGAAGTTTCCTTGCTTGTGCTGCTTTTATTTCCATTAAGTAAGGCTTTGCAAAACTAGCTGTAAATTCAATTAGGTTGATTCTATATGAGGTCTACAAGTGCATAAACAGATTTATGGAAGTTCATCTAAAAGCTCTAAATGGCCACTCCTCCCAGTGCCCTCTCTGTAACTCACTGTGCTGTTTTACTTGCTTCAGCATACTGTGTTCTGTTAAAAGATTGTGACTTGGCAGCAGGAAGGAATTTGGGTGCTTTGCCTCTTTTGAAATGTGGGTTGAGTGGAAGTCTTTGCAAAGATAAGGGAAACTTTCCTCTGATGGAAAGTGAGCATGCCATTTGGGCAAGCAAAGGACTGGTGTGGTAAACATGGGAACCTGCAGTTCAGAAAGCCTGAAAATCCTCAAAGAGAAGCTGGGAGGCTGGACTCACAGCTTAGAAAATTACATTTTTTGGAAGGGGTTGTGAATGGTTTCCTGCTGCTGAGGAAGAGGTTAAATGTCACTATACTAAGACAAACTGAAGGAAAAGGCCCACATTAGTGGTAGAATGGTAAAAGGTGTGAAAGAATACTTGTGTTAATCTGTTCTCTTTTGTCCATTAGAGGTGACATTTCACTTTAAAAATAGTATTGTTCTAACTTTTTTCTTCGTGTTTTTCACCTTTTCTTGTTATTTTTGTTTTAAGAACAAGAATGCAGATCTACCTCAAAAATCAGGTTGGTGTGTGATCCTGGGATTACTCAGTTTTACTTCAAGTACAATCACTGATTGTTCTATCAACACTATTATTCAGGAAGTAGCATCTCTTTTCTGAGGGACGAAGCCAATCATTCAGTATTTAGAGGATCAAAAGTAGTGCGTTTTATGAATTCAGTTGGGGAAGTAGTTTCTTGAGCTTTTGCTTCTTCAGGCAAGCTTTGAACTGAACATCTGAATTTGCCTTCCAGTTAGATGTCAATATGGAGAAGATGTTATCATAATTTCCATAAGTCTTAATGAGCAGTGGGACTTGGTTTTGTTTTCATCTCTCTGATACAGGAATAGTGAAAAAGGATAGAGGTTGCCTTTTTGTCAGTCAATATCTTTTGCAGTTATACTTTCAGTGTGATGTTTAATTCAGGCATAACTCTGTAATTAATTTATTTGCAATAGCTGCATATAGGAAAGGCCTTGAAATAATCACAGACGTAACTGATAGGATTATGTTATGCTCCAGACAAAAGATGGATCTCCTTTTACACTGAGAAGCAGAAAAATCAACACGTAGATGAAGAGCTGGCAAGCAGCTGCATAGACAACTTTGTTATGTTCTTTTCCTAGGATGTACATGACATTCAGCTTTCCCATCTGGGATTCTGATATGTACAGTATATAAAATATCTCTTTTACTCAGCTTTTCACTTGAAAACTACATAGCTTGGCAATCTTTGAGGAACATAATGCACTATAAAAGGAATAGTTGTAAGCACAAGGCCCCATTGCAGCTTATTAGCAGAGCTGTGTCCTCAGTAGACTTGCAAGGATTTGGAGAGACTGAGTACTGGCAAGCAAAACCTTATTGTTGAATGAGCAGCCAGTCTAATGAACCCAGAAAGTCTCTACTTAGCACAGGCTCTGGTGTGGCTCACATGGATTGAACACTAAATGAAACTTGTGTACAGTGCATTCAGGCAATGGTGTATTATGTAGGTTTAACTTAATGTGACCTGAAAAGAACAATGGAATAAAATCACCCAAAACATTTTTATTAAAAACCACAGTGAATTAATTTATAAACACACAGCAGAAGAGCTTGCTGAAGTCTTAAATTGTTATAGTTCCTTTTAAAATATCTTCTAAATATTTTTTTAAAATCAATTCTAAAATGATATGCATTTAGAGTTTATAGATATTTCAGAAAAGTGAGTTTTGATAATCACACAGTGAATTCTAGAAGACCTCCAATGAGTCCCTTGAATGACTAAATTTTGGATTTGATCCCAATATGTAAATATCTGTAGACTATTATCTCTCACCAATTTTAGGATAGGAATCTAAAACTGGAAGAAAATAAGTCTTTTCCTTATTTTATGCAGGTGAATTTGTCTGATTAATTCTTTATGTACTATGAGAGTGAAGGAGTCTTTCCCTTAGGCTGTGGAATAATAGCAGAACAAAATCTATCTTATAGTAGTCACTGTAGTGACTATACGATATCTTCCTCTGTCCTTTCAGTTGTGGGCAGCAACATTGAAAAAACCAGATGGACCCAGTCTATTAATACATGATTCTGTGGCTGATGTCATCACCACAATTTTATATTTTCCTGTTAGGAGGTGCTCTACGCAGTACCAGGCCTGCTGGAATTGGATGGAATTCACCTTTCTGAAAGGGGAAAGAGGATCTTTGCTCATAAACTACCAGAGTCCACCAAGAGAGCTTTAAACTAACCTGAAAGGTGCAGAGCAGAATACCAGGCTTGCCTGTGCTAGCAAGGGCCCTCAGCCTGTTGCACTGCAGCATGTGAGAAGTCTTACAGAGATGAGGTAGGGGTTCCTGAGGTAACAGTAGGCAACCAGTGAAACCACTTAAACATCAGAGAAATACCATGAAGGAATTAAGGGGTGTTCCCCTAAGAAAGTGACACATCTGTCAGCGCAGCTGAAGTGCCCCTGCATGAATGCACATAGCATCATCAGCAGAGGAGAACCTGGAAGCCACTGTGCTGCTAGAAAGCTGTGACCAAGATGCCCTTATTGAAATTTGATGTAATATTCCTGGTAAATCCACTACTTTTCTTCTTGTCTTATACATATCATTATACCTTGATGAAAGTTTTGGTGTCTTTAAACAGAGGCATGCAGAAAGAACAGCTTCATAATATCCAAAGGACTTCTTATGCATCGAGTTTTCAGGATAAGAAAATAACTAGATATGAGAAACCATGAGATTCCAGTATGGCTCCAGTTGCCATTATTTTTCTGCCTTATGCAAGAAGTTGGGAAGACTCCTTCTCTTATTCCTTTAATCATTCCTGGTGAAATGTTGTTACTGATGAGAAAACATCCATTCAAAATACAAAATAGAAATAAGATGCTATTGTTATACTACTAACTTTAAAAAACAAAGAAACTTTTTTTTTTTCCCTTGGAAATATCAATTCAGGGCAACAGCTGAACTGCCTCAAGTGAGTTGAAGAGCCCAAAAATCAACTGTTTTGGAAGTTGACAGTTTTGGTGTAACAAGAGAACTTGTGATAATGACTCAGAGGACATAAGAAACCAATATGTTTTGTTTTTCTTGTTCCTCCTAAGTTGTTCCTGATATCCAATTTCATGCACATAGCTGTCAGACTAGCTATGAGATGTCAGTTCAGAACTTCATGCAGACAATTCTGAGCTTGCAGTGATTTTTTGACAAGTATGTAAACACCATGGGTTGCTGTAAGAATAATTGTACTAAGCAACTTCTTTTCCAGGAGATATTTTTCAAAACACTTCCCTGAGGAAATATTTCACACATGGTCTCAATGTCCTGAGTTTGTTGAAAGCAGTTTATTTATCATGGATGGCACTTTTATCGTGATGGTCAGCAATATGTAACAAGAAGCTATAGAACTGTAGCATTTATGCCACTGTAGACTAAGTGCATTTTTGCTGCATTTGAACCAAAAAAGCCCAGTGCAGTCTTTCAATTAACTAACCTTATTAGAATTGTTTTAGCTGAAGGACAACACCTGTTCTAAGACTTGTGGTTTAACATTTTAAGGACAAAGGTTGATATGTGAATGCTGGCAGAAGGACTTTGACGATATTTATCATATAACATCTCATTTTTAAATTTTAAATTTAATTTTTTCTCAAATGTTTAAATTCAAACCTGCTTTTATTTAAAAGCAGGCTTAAACTTTTCATTTCAGTTACAAAAGTATATATCTTGTAATTTGCTTTATAACTGCAGTTGCTCCCTAGCAACTCCTTAAATAGCAATTTTGTTAGACATAAGAAGAGGGATCTTTTATACTGAAACACAAGAAGTAGTAGGAGAAAGAGAAAAACTCCAATGTGCAGAGAAAGAACCACCATATTAAGGATGCAGAGCTATTTCAAATTGTTTTAATTTGACTGGGTTATCTCAAATTACTCACTGTCTGAGAATAATAATCCTAAATTAGAATCATATTCCTTTTAATTGTGTAAATACAATATAAACTGCAAAGCTTTTGATTGGATCTTGTGTTTCTGAGATGCAATTTCACCACTGGTTTATGCCTATCAGCACTTGCGCTGCCTTCAAGGTGAGTGGTTCCATTCCATCCTTGGCCATACTTTTAGTAATTCACTTGAGTCAGTCCTAGTAATTGTGCATCTGTGCCTGAAGAACATTATGTCATTGATCTTACGAGAATTAAGAAGAGTAAAGAATTAGTTCTTCATTTGATCATGAAATTGATACAACTGCCAAGTGGTCACAGGTTTCCTAGACCTGACACAGGGGAGAAGGAGACTGGAGGAGAACCATCCTTTTTTGGTACAGGTACAAATTCATATCAACCTTCACTGACAGCTCTACTTGCAAGCCCTACATTTAAATAACTCTAGACTTTAAATTGATATCTGTGTGTGCATATATATATATATATATGTATAAATCTGTATATCTGTGTGTGTATATATATATATATATATATATATACACATAAATATGTGTGTGTATATGTATAATATTGTAGCCTTTTGGCAAAATATTTTCTGATTATAAATCAAATTCTCCTGAAATCTATGAGTGTCCATAGTAGGTGGAGTCACTGACTTTTTTCTTTGGAAAACCATAAGTAGTTCTTATGCTCATCATTATTGTGAACATTCAAAATTGCTTTGAATTTTTTATCAGAAACAAAATATTTCACAACTCCTGAATCAAAGTATTTTCCTGAAAAATTAGCTCTCTGTTAGATTTCATAGAAGATAAGTACCTAGGAAATTGTAGTCCAAACTCCTCAGGATTCCCTTCTGGAATAATAATTCTATTGGGGCTTTTTCAAGGCTAAAATAAAGTTCTGAAGTCACTGATTTATTTTTTTGGTTTTTTTTAACCTGGAGGTAAAAATTATTTTTGAGTCAACCAACTGAATTTGTGACTTTAAGTTCAAGAATGGTAAAATATATTGTTTGTAAAATAAAATAGTTGCTTGATAAAAAAAATCTCTTGCATTTTTCTGTAACTAGAGCTATTATTTTCATAAGTGTTGATATTCTCATCTAGTACTACTCTTAATATTCTGAATTTCTTTCTTACATCTTCTAATTTCAGCTGAAATCTTTGCCAACACCACTTTATCTTTCTTGTGATTTCCATTTTGAAACTATACATCTTTATTAGTCTATTTGTATTTCCACAACTGAGTAGTACTATTTTTTTACCCTTCAGTGAAAGACACTTCAACTAATGCAAATTGGCTTTGGTTCACTGATAAAATGGACCCAAGTTAATTTACATAAACTTGGAGCTTCCTGAAATGACTAGGAAATAACTACTGTGTATGTACATAACTACAAGAACAACTGAGTAGAGGCATACAATTTTCCCCACAAAATTACAGCAATGTAAAACTGGTCTTTCAATATTGTTTAATTTTTAAAAGTATCTTGAATATACAACTTTTGGTAATAGGCTATTCTAGCTAAAATACAGATTCCAGTATTTTCATTGAAAATACTATAAATCAAACAGAAAAATAATTGAAAAATAGCTCTTCTTCTTATCACCTTATGTCCAATGAGACATTTCCAAGTATAATACTAATAATGACAAGTGTTGCAGTGCAGCAACATTCAGAATTTTAAGCAAGGTATTGCTGTGTAAGATTCTACTGCTTTGGCTATTAAAAAGCTGTCAATATTATTTTTATCTTTTTTAGATAAATGGAGAATGTTTTATTTCATTTATTTCATAGTTTATTTTATGTATAAAATATACTGTATTAACTATTTTAAAAGTGAGGTAAGCAAATCAAGGGTAGACATTAATAAGAATAGCCACGGATTTGTAATAAATTAATTTTCTTTTTCCTTCCTTGCCTTTTATCCTCCTGCTCTATAAAGGTGATATTACTCATAATTTTTTTGACCCATAAAAGAGATGACAGTTATTTCTTTTGTTGGAAAAAGTAAGTTTTAGAAATTCTAGTAAAGCCATTTTATTCTGGTAATCTAATACACATAGAAGTAGATTTAGTTAGACCAGGTAACTTTCCTGACACTGTTGTGTGAGTAAAAAACCAAATTTACCTGTATGGTGTCATTGTATTGACCTAGGTAACTATGAGATATTTAGTTTACAAGAAGCTCAGCATTGGCCAGTTGGTTAAAAACATAACACTTTGCACTTTTAAGGCACTTCAGTACAAATACATCTTCATGTTGTATAATATGGCAGGACTTTTTAGATATTGTTTGTATATTCCTTTTAGCAAACTTGACTGACCACTTGTGCTAACAGGGGAAAGATTCCTAACACATCACTCTTCCCGGTTGTTCTACTGTTTCCTGTAGCAAGGGTTTCCATGTTCTCTTTTGTAAGAAACAACTTCTGAAACCGTGCTTTGTTTGCTGGGTTGTTTTTTTGGTTTTTTTTTTTTTTGCCTGCATAAAGGAAAAAAGGTGCTACCACCTTGACTGACAAAGAATGGCACTGTGGCAAATGTCAGCTATCCTTGATGCACCTTTTGGGGATTTTACTCCAGCAATGTCATAACTACCTTTTAAAGCTGTGTGTAGACCATGATTGATTTCTTTCTCATCCTTACAAAACCCACACTTTTTTCAATCTAAAAACCATCTTAATGCTTTTGTACTCCCCTCAGGCTGTGCAACATGCTTAAAACTTATGGCCAAAAAATACAGTGCTCAGCAGCTCGACTTCTACTTCTAGCTTTATTCTATGTATACAAAGTTAAAAGCAAGCAGAAAAAAAATTCTGGCATTTCGTGTTGGTTTAATTTATTTATTTAGTTTCAACAACTTTTTGTAGAATGTAAGATGTGGATTACATAGGAAAAAAAAGGCAGAAAAACAGATTCAATATCACCCCTATTAACTTTTCTACTTTCCTGGCAGAAATTGTTTCTGTCAATACTTTAATTTCAGCTGAGCCGAATAAGAAAAAAAAATTATGGTTTTTGGCAACATGGTAACTGCAGATCAGATTTGTTCTATAAATGTTATGCTCTATAGTTTCTTTCATCTAAAGCTCTTAGGTCATGATAAAAATCCTAATTCTTTTCAGGTTTTATGTGTCTAGGCTAACAGTGTTGAGCTATACTGGTACTCATGAGCTTTAAGGCAAAAGTGTGAAGAGAACAAATATGCTGCTGTATAACTCCTTTAGGCATTGCTTTTGACATTAATACAGCGGGACAGAATTTTTCCTAGTTACGTGCAGCAAAAAGAGAGGAAAGGTTCATGTTGATTTTATTTATCACTATATATGAAACATATCTCAACATTGAAAGCAACATTCTGACCTAAGGTACATTAAAGTTACCTTTTAACCACACTGAGACTGATACAAAGAAGAGAGACAGGGAAGACAAGATTGGAAAAAAACACAAAACCGGATATTCTGTCATGAAACTTGGCTGTCACACATGCAGTCGAGGAGAGGGGCAACCCCTACTTCACTAAAATAAAATCATAGAGGACAAGGATTCTGCTTTTAGCAGACTTCAGTCAGGACAGAAGCAGTGTGTGGCTGCCTAACAGGCACTGATGCTTGCATCACTTGATTAGCGCTCGCAGTGAAGGTGGGAGGCAGTGCTTCTCTTTCCCTGTGTTTGCGTGCCAAATGGGCCCTATCAAATAAGCTACAGGAAAAACACCTGATGAAGGAGAAACATTGAAGCACAGCCTCTTCTTTGCAGAATCCTGTAATGGTGTTCCCACATTTTCCCAAGTGCAATAAAGGAGTCGGATACTTTGGTTTAACTACTTTAATTCCTTTATTCCTCAGTAGATGGGAACTTTGATTAGACTGAAGATTCTTGGTCTGCTGAAATTAGGATGTTTGCTGAATATTAGTCAACATTATTCTATAGTTCACCTAACATTTCCACTCAGCACTGTAGTAAGAGGTTTTTCTTAGGGGGGTTGTTTTTTGTTTTGTGGTGGCTGCAAGAAATTTATCTATCTTTCAGGTCACTGTTGTATACCTCTCTAAACCAAGTTGTTGGACTTACTTTAACCAAGAAACTAAGAATTAAAGAGTTAATTTACTTGTCTGGAAATAGAATCCAAGTGCAAGAGTTTGGTCACCTTTGTTTTTCAAATAGAAGATGGCTGTACAGCACATTGCGGACATTTACTGAGATTGCAGATTAAGAAACTAGCCTATGTCATACTTGGAAGACCATACTGTCCTTTTATTTAGAGATACTTCAGGTATCTGGACATTGAAATATCCTCCAATTTCCTCTTTGATATGGGACTACCCCTTCTCTCTCTACACCAAATCTTGACACCTAAGGTCACTTAGAAGGTCACAGCCAGTTTTGTCAAATGTACAAATATTTCTGTAGGAGTAAACTTTGAGGTCTACTTAGAAGTTTTTGGGTTTTTTCTTTAAAGTGTGGTGGACTGGTTTTGTTCTCCTACTGCTGTCAAGAGTTCAAAACAATTTTGATTTCTAATTGACAGTCTATTACTACTCTTGAGATATTATCTTTGTTGTACACCATCTATAATTTAATCAGCTAATCTGTCTTTCTGAATTTAATCTGTCTTTCATTAAGATATCTTTCAAATATTCCTTTATCAGTTGTACATTTGCACTGAAATAAGTAACAGATATTTAAGCACTGAGCTACATGACCCAAGAGATTGGAAACCCTCAGAGATGCTTAATAGAGAATTTTTTTTTTTTTCTAATTTTGAAAGTATCTTGACTTGATTAAAGTTTCTCAGAATCTTTCAGAAAGTAAAATCAAAGCATATGTGTCCCTGTCCAAGTAAATGGCTTCAGTGATGTATCTTACTATTAATTTTTTCACTGTTTGGAAGCACTGCTAAAGGTGACAAGAATAGTCCTCATCAAGGAAATAATCTGTTTGCTGTTCCTTAGTGATTCATGTCTCCCATAGAGCTTCAATGAGCACAAGATAAGATCATAAAATTAGAAAAAAACTCACATTATCTAACTTTTGATCAAGCAACAGGGAAGAATTAATCTACAATATATTCCCTACCTAGAAGTAACATAGGCCAAAATTAAAATTCTGCCTATCTACTGTGTGTGCAGATAGATGAATTGATAAAGTATACATGAAGTGCTACTAAACCAAGATGACAGTGTGTTGAATTCCTTGTAGTGTAGTTGTTTACTTGAGGCAGAATATCAGTGGTAAAAGATTCAGGGTCTTTCTTTTTTTACTTTAGTATATATAATCTAAATATGATTACATAGAAAAAAATCACTCTCCTGATAGGAAAAAGCCTTCCAATTATGCTTGAGGGGAGATGTAGCTACATGATTAGTACCAGTAACCCAAATAAAAGTGCATTCAGAAGGGCACACACATTTCACTTAAATTGTTTGCCTTAATGGAGCAAGTTTATGCCATTCTCAGAGCTTGAACTTAACTGGTTGTGAGCAATGCAGTTTCTCACTCTGGATGGTTGGATCAGAATCTGAAAAGCATGTTCCTGGAGTTCTGTTCAGTATTTTTCAGAATTAAGTTGTTCGTAAGTTATAAAATGTATCCATTATGCCATGACTGAGATAAAAGCAAACTAAAAATGTTAAATTTGAAATATTGTTGGGGATTATTTCACTTGCATCTGAGTAGCTTCCAGAATCTCTTTTATCGTGCTGAAGTGAGGTTCCTCTACTCTCACTATGCAGTAGAATGCACCTATATACTACCTTTAACCTAAATTGGATGCTCGTGTTCTGAACCACAGCAATACTGCACTCACCCTGTTCCTTACTACAGCTGTGTTCTTACAGCTTGCATTTCTGAACAGAAATAGCTTTACAAATGAGATCTTTATCTCATCCACAATAAAGCCAGAACAATGCTTTAAATATAAATAAATAAAAAAATAAATACACCAAATCCTTTCCCTTGTTCAAGTCAGGGAATAAATAAAAGCTACTACTTTTACATTTAGAAGGTCAAGGAGAACATATAATTATTTTCTGTTTTCCCTCACTCTGCTGCAGTATGTTACAGACACAATAGAGGTAGGATAACTAAGCAACTAATAATAATGATAATAATTGATTAAAAAAAGAGCTAGCAGTTGCAACATTACCAATGAAAAATCAAGTTATACAATAACTTACATGACATTATTTTCAGAAATAATGTAATCACTTCAAGTAGACCACCATGAAACAGAGCTTGCAAGGTACAACAGTGAAACAGAAATTGTCTCCATCAAAAAAGGTCATAACAGGTTCTGAAAATGTGCATCTTTCTTTTTTATGAGATTACAGAAATGCTGTATAAACTTCATTCATCATCTGACTATTATATTTTAATTATTGACATGATATTCCAGGTCAAGGAAAATTCTGTATTTGAACAGATAAGAGCGACAGAGCTTTTTAAATAGATCAAACCTGTTAGTAGCCTTGAATGTATTAGCACAATTAGATTCTGATTTGCCAATACAATTAGTGTGTGATGTGTTCTCCCTGTGGGGTGAGAGCAGTCATATACCACATTATGCTCACAGGAGAGTAAAAAACCAATTACCTTTGCTTCAAGGACACTAAGCAAAGCAGAAAGCCACTATGCAGAATTGAATGGCAGCATAACCATTATCTTCAGAGTGTGCAAGTTTCATTGGTACTTGTATGGATTAAAATTTCACATTTCTGACAGATCTTCCTCTCATATCATATCTTTTCACCACACTTGGTTTTCCATTTCTAGCTATCAAGAAAATGCAGAGGTGGGCTCTTCTGTTATCTTCCCACACTTGTTATCAAGCTCAGAAATTCTTCATTAGTTGATTATTCAGATGGCTTGTCAAGATTAGCTTTATCATTCAAACACCATAAACCTTCCAATTTTTAAGAGTTGGAACACATGCAAAAGGTTTACTGGCAATGATAATGCACAGGTGGACCAAATAATCTCCTAAATTCTAATGAAAGTGTGGATAAAGTCTGAAAAGATCATTCATATGACTGACATTTCCAAATTAGTAAACAGGATCACTAACAAATATTTTTTATCTATATGCAGGTTAATAGTTATTGAATCAATTTGCACTTAAAGGCATTGTTCTGTTCTTGGTAATGTTATCTCTACAGCTGCTTGATTAATTTTTGCCCAGATTTGAGGCAGTGCTCAGGTATTTCTAGCAATTTTAAACCATTCTGAGGCATACAGGTTGTTTAACAGGAGAGTTAGCTTTTTAGCACAGCCTCTGGGACAAGAACATGTAAAAGCATTGCTACATGCTATCAGCATCAGTATTTAACAAGAAAATTGTATTCCAGCAAACTAATTTGTGTAAAAGATAATTTCTCATTCAAGTAACAATTTTCTTGTATAGATCTGTTTTAAAGCTTTCTGTGAGAGTTGAACAACAGCTGTGTAATTATATGTTTGGAACGTATGTCAACAAAAATTAAAGCTGAAGGCAATTTTAAAATATCCCCCAATGCCTAAAAGCAGTTTTTCAACTATATATTCTAGGAAAGAAAAGGCAGGGTAAATGTTTTCCTGCTCTAAGTAACTCCAAGACAGAAATAGCAAATTATGCAATAGTCAAACAATTAACTTAAGTGAGTCTACATGATTAAAAATAGAATAGTACATAGAAATACCTGATTCATGTAGCTAGTAGTTTAATGCACAATATTCTGAAACTTCAAATTGTTAACAAGTTGGAATATGCTCTTTTTTCTTAAATTTTGTATCTTCTAAGATTGATTTGTTACAAATATACTAGTTGTGTGCAGGAGATATAGAGAAGTCATCTCAAGTGTGAATTTCAAGCTTGTTACTATTCTGTACCCTACTTTCACTGTTAGCCACTGCCACCAATATTTCAACTTGTTTTCTTTAGAAAATTTGCAGTAAAATGTTCACTTTATTCCATTTGGAATATTAATTTGCCTCCTTCTGTTAATAACAAGTATCCTCTGACTTCAACTTCCTGAAGATAGATTGATTCCTTCTACACATTGGAGAGAAATAAACCATCTAAAAGGACTAAATATTCTATCAGAAACTTCCATACTTGAAAGAAAGGGTCTCTCATCTTCAGCCTAGTAACTTCATTTTAAATGTCTTACATACTTATGTCATCGTGACTTGATATAGAATATAATTAATAATATGCAATATAGCAGGTAAAATACCCTTGAAATGTCTGTTTATGCAGTCTTGGAGCATGACACTGTAAATTAAGCATTAAGTATCTATGCGGATTTTGATATACAGTAATATCACTTGTGTGAATTCCAAAAAAAGGGAGTGCTTTAATGATAAGCACAGTAAGAAACTTAGATATTTTTTGAAATTCACTTTCTCCATAAACTCTTTTCTTTCAAAATTTCAGGAAGTAAGAAATATTCTTAATGATACCTTAAAACACAGCCTATGAAAGAAATACATGTGTAGCTGATTTTGTGCCTAGAATAAAACTGTTACAGAAAGCTAAAAATCAGGAGTCAATTACTTTGACTCTCTACAGTCATGTCAGTTTCAATTAGGTTAACATTGTCTTAGGTGGGGTTTTCCTTCAAGTTTGCAAAACTTCAAGTTCTAAACAGTTTTAACAGGAACTTAAACACTACAATGAATAAGCAAAGAAATTAATATTTCTTTCACTACATAGTTAAAGATTAAAGGGCCCAAACCATGGCAAGTTTTATATTTCTGCAAATATTAATCTTAAATATAGATTTCCCATAGCTTATAGTTATCACAACATATGCTGCTACTTAAAGCATGCACAGTTTTTCTTAGTATAGAAAGCTTACAGCTTGTTAAAGCAATTTTTTAAGTCAGACTTAAGCTTTGCTAGTTCCTGAGAACAGTGTTGAAGTGTGAAAACTCATACTTTTACAATGCTGAATAAGTTGTGTTTTCACAACCTGATTAATTGCAATAACCTATCTAGTCCTAACTAATTGCAATTGAAATAAAGGTATTTCCTACTGTAGAGATAGTTTCATTTTCTCCAGCCTTGACAAACAGTGTTATTTTTCATTGTTTTACTTGGTTCTTTCTGGTTTTACTGTGCATATTTTACATCAAAAATTTATTTTTCTTGTCTCTTGATATGTACATGATCTCAAAATACTTATAGTGTATCAGGATGTTTCCAGAATAATATGCAAAATTTCTGCCTTGGGGACTCTTAAAACAGACTGCTGCAGTTTAACCCTGATGATGGCAACTGTGTGGTTTTTTGGAGTTAGGGAGCCAAAGATATATTGGAGTAGCTGGACATTTATTTTCATATTTGCTCTCCTGAAGAAACTGAATTGTTGCAGTGCTTGCAGGTGGTTCCTCAACAGTATTCATTTTGTTTTGATTATCTTTGTTAATAGAGGTATTACAGGTTTTTTTCCACTTATAATTGCCATGGTTATGAAGGACTAAAACTTCTTTTATTTTGGACAAGCTCTTTTAAAGTCATGTTAATTTAAATTCTGAGTGTACTGCATTTTATAATATGACCAGCTCCACTGTGAAATTTTTTTCTTAACTAAAACTTTCCCCTGCTCTTCAGTATGACTGATCAAATGTTAAAAATAAGCATAAACAGAGCGATAAAAAAATACAAATAGAATATTTTATTAAGGGTAACTCCCTGGAGTATAGTAGCATTGTAAGCTTTTCTGAGCCTACATATCCTCACAGTAAACATGGACAAAGAATGTGAAGGAAGTGAGAATAATTCTGGCTTCTGTTGCTCAAGCTGCAAATGAACTGACTCATTATTTTATAAATATCTAAAGACTTTCTATGTGAGTTGAGGTCACTGTGGGAATCAATTTGCTGTATTGCAATCTGTGTATTACTTATAGCATATTAAGATTCCCAAGGATTTTCAATCTCTTAAATGTTGTCATAAATCTGATCTTCAAAGGGTTGCTACTTTCATTTTACCTAAAACCTCATTTCAATCTTCTGTTTAGAAAGTCCACTTACAATAAACATAGAGATGTTCTGGGAGCAAAGGTCATCTACCTTAGCATTTCACTGGATAAACAAGATTCCAATGGAGTACAGTCAAGTGACATTTCATTTTACATACTTTTTTCACCAATCAGTTAAATAATTAGAACATTTTCCACACGTCAGTTTTATAACATCAAATTCAGAAATAGATATAAGTAGTTATACTCTATTTTTTTCAATTGCAGCTGTTGTCATTGAAGTCACCAGAACTACCAAAAAAAAGCAAACCCCAGCTCCATAACCCCTCATAATATTTGTGTAGCAAGAGATTCACTGATCGCAGCCAAAATGACTGACCACTGCTGCCAATGATATGGCAGAGTCTCTTTCAACTAAGAGGGGTAACCAAGGCAAGCTTGTCACTGAGTCTGAGTATCTCTGAACCAAACTAAAGTTTATATATACACTGTAATAAAGAACTGATCTGGCACAGAGGAGCCTTACATGCTTTCTGGTTTATATAGGACAATACTTCAACCATGTGAAAATATGCCACATACTTTTAGTTCCTATCTATCCATTCTAAATGACACTGGAGATCTTGGCTCAAGGGAGATTGAGATTCTACAGCTGGAAGAGATTTTTTTTTCATTTTTCACATGAAACAATGGGCAAAAAAATCTAGGGACTTCCTAGGCATTTCAGACTGCAGTCATAATGAAAAGGTTTGTGATAAGCAAGTTATCAATCTTTTACGGCAGATCTGGATTGAAGGGTTACAGTGGTCCATAGATGTGTGTTTCTGTGAAGAATCTGTGGAATTTACCATAAGCAGCTGAAAAGAAAGGCCACTGCTAGTCTACCTTTTCAACACAGATTATTGAAATATTGACACTTCCAAATGTGAGAGAACCTGCAGTACCCTGAGAAGAAATCAGCCATTCCCCTGACTCTGAGAAGAGATGGCACTGGCTCTCAAACAACAGGTGCCCTATCAGGTGCTATTTGCTTCAACTCTCTAGCGGTAATCCATAACAGACAGCTACAGATCAGTCAGGAAGCCTACATCTGAAATGTCTTCCTTTGGTATTTACACATTCTCAAAGTCAAGCTTGTGCAGAAAGAAAAATCTTCTTATCAACACAGCTCATATAACAGAACTGCTAAAACTGACCTTTTTTTTCTTCTGCTGCAGGTTCTGTAGGAATGACCCATCGTTGCTCATTTTGATCAGCTGCCTGACCACATTGGCTTATTGCCTTTTGACTCCTAGTAAGCACCTACTTGCTTTGGCTGGAAAAAGCCTAACAGAGAGATTGTTGGAACAGAACTGCAGTAGACCTCTGTTAGTGGTGCCTTCCTGGCCCTTCAGGTGCTTAATATTGCAGCTGGGAGATGATATCCAAGTGAGATTTGCCATCCAAGATGTACCTCGATAAGAGGTCTATCACTTATAAGTAGACTGTTACATTTCCTTTCAAAGCTGTACACTCTTTTCTGTTATTCTGTGTACTGTACAAGCCTACAGTTCAAGTGCACAAATTATTTGATAACTCCCCCTGAAAACATGGTTCAATATGAGGAGTGGAAAGTCTACTCTGGCTCATGAACTAGCTTAGGACAAGTACTGTGAATCCTGTGATTTAACTACCTAAGAGTGCTGTTTGGTGAATTTTTTTGATGTACGTTAGCAAGAGGCTGAAAATATCTAGCTTTGTGAATAGCAGTCCATGACACTGGGTTGATCTCAAGCATTGTTACTCAATGTACTACTCTAGGTGTCCTCTGAACTTGCCTCCTGCCCTAAACCAAGGCACAGAAGGCAGTGAGCACACTGATTGTAAAGACAGTGTTGCAACCCTAGTGCAGATCAGCAGATCAGCACTAGGCAGAAGGTCCATGTCCTGTATTTATGTTTAATCCATGCTGTCACTGTGAAGGGGTAGAAAGTGTATGAATCAATTCAACATTGCTTAGGCAGCAACCTGCATACTCTCACTGTAAATTCCAGGGGGAAGGGTGGCAGAAACACTATTTAATTTGCTAGACAGGGAGGACTATATAGATAAATGAAACTGTTTTTCCAGGCATGCTGAATAGTGTTTCCTGTCTGTATTATTCAAACTGATCAGCATCACTTCAACAGATGATCATAACTCTTGTGGGAAAGAGGCACCAGAAACTGGACTGACAAAATATTCACTGGAATAGCTATTCCTCCTATTGCTGGCAATTTCATCAAAATTTATTTTGATATATTTGCAAATCCTAAATTTAAGAGCTGGGAGCATTTTACATCTTTGGTGTGTTTGTGCAAAAAAAGTGGAGAAATGCTACCTCCACTGTCAGGCTTTAACCTAAACTCATCCTTCATGTGATTTCTAAGACACTTGCCAATTTAGTCAGCTGCCCCTTTTGAAAACCAGTGGACTCTGTCCATGAACATGACTTCATATTCAATCTCTCCTAATGACCAATCACCCACTCCTTAGAGCAAATATTGGTTAATCACAACTAGTTCTGAAGCCCACTAAAGACACCTGCAAAAAAGAGAACAATGCAAGCTCTATCAAATGGCTAAACAGAATTACTTTTCTGTCTCTTGACATAAATGTGTAACCATCCTAACAGAATCCCAAAGCACTCAGACACTTACAAACCTCAAAAGTAATGATTCTTTATATACAGACCTAAAGATCACAGTTTTTATTTCTGTACAGTTCTCTGTAAAAATTAACCCTGAATATGGGGTTGAATGGGTGTATTAAACTCATTCCAAAGCTTATTTTAATAAATTTGAAATTACCTGAATTTTCTGCACTGAAAGTCCTGGGAACTCTCAATGATACATAAGAAAACTACATTTCTTTTTGTGTTTTGGGTTTGTTGGTTTTTTTTTTGTTTGTTTGGTTGGTTTTTGGTTTTTGGG
>VZTJ01004571.1:252357-294638 GCA_013397795.1 Orthonyx spaldingii
GGGTTGTGGGGGGCGGGTTTGTTTGGTTTGTTTGTTTTGTTTTTTAATTTTGGCATAGTTGATGAAGAGGGTGAATTTATTGTCAAAAGTGTTAGCAAATCACCTGCAAATACATTAATTTCTCTTTGGCTCATAAGCACAACTATTAATTGAGATGAGCTAAACTTGCACACTTGACAAGTGAATACAGTTCCCACTTAACTAAGATTTATTTTGAGCTTTGATTTCTACTTGGATTTTTGTTGTTAGACAGCTTTGATTTCTAAGAATAGAATAAGGAAATCCATCCAGTGATGACACAACCCTTTCTTACTTCACAGTAAATTTAATTGCTATTTGTGAAGTTTCTTGCTTTGGTAATCAAAAGAGAAGTTCTTTCTTTGGTATATGCTTTGAAAATCCATTTTTCCTGCTTTAAGAGAATTCACAAGTTTGTATTCAACTCATTGTGACAATCCAGAGGCAGGTGCCATGTTGATTATAAATTCTCATCTGGATGAACAAAGACACCAGTACACATGTCAGGGAACTCTTAGGCTTTATTGTGTAACTGTCCTAACTCCGGCAACTAGCACCCTATTTAATTGCAGAGGTGTTGGTCAACAAGCTCTCAGCTTCTAGAACAAACTTTAACAAGCTTCCAACTTTTGCAACAAAGTTCAGGCATGGAGTAAGGGGAAGAATGTGATACCTTCACTTGCCAGGGTAAAACAGAAAAGGAGAGAATAAAGATGAAAAACCAAGAAAGAGAGAGAAAAAGATCACCAGTCCTTAGATCCTTCCTGCCACCATGGATGGCTTGGATCTGGGATCAACAAAAACAAGAAAGCACATGAGACCTATCAGCTTCCTTTTCTAGTTTAGCTGGTACATACCTCTTATGTAAAATAGATTTTTCATGCCATTCACACCATGTTCGTGTATGCAGAGTCAGCCTTTTGGAGCACTCCAGGAAACGAGTCGTGTGGAGTTGAGGGCCTGTGAGCCTGTGGAGCCCCTTTTGGTGAGGTGCCCAGGACTCAGCCCTTCTCGAGGCACAAGCACACTGAGCATGATTCTCAAGGCAGACTAGCAAGCCCAGCAATGGAAAGTGGAAGTTGACTCAGAACAACGCTGCCCCACCTCCACAGGACCCTCTCTTCCAATCACAATTTTCCTGTCAGAACAGTCAGAATGAGACAAAACTTGCTGACATGCTTATTCCAGGCCCTCCACACTCTTCCAATTTTCTTTTCCACAATAATTGTGCTGCACATCATCTCACTGCAGAGTACTCTTGTACTTTGCCTGTAGCTGTAGTTTAGTGTTGATATTTAGAATTTGCTCAATAGGTGTCTCCTTTTCCCTTCATCTCTTTCCCCTCCCTCTTCTTCCTTTTGTGACAAAATTTTGATAACAAATGAGAAAGTTTGCTATTATGAAGCTTATTTACATTACTCATCTTTTCCTGTGCTCTACAGAAGGTCAGACAGTGAACAGAAATATGAGTCCCCTTTGTTTTAAGTATGGGTATAGTTTTTAAGTGAGCTGTGTAACTTACTTCCTGTAAGTCTTTTTATATCATAAATTTTTTTTTTTTTTTTTGGTTTGATGGATATAAGTAACATATTTCCACTATACTGGTGACAGAAAAGAATACCATCAAGTAGTGAAATGAGGATTCCCTAATCAGTCCATGGCAAATCTAACAACAAATTATATTTTTCTCCAATTCTAATCTTTATTCACATTCTTTATTCACTTGCCTGCTGTATTCAGTTTGGTTGAACCAAATGATAACACTTCATTGTCAAATACAATTTTTAATATTCAGATAAGTTTAATTTGAGCCTGATAACCACCTTATAATCTTTAACGTAAATCACTGTCTCTTTGAGACAAATACTAATGTCCTGGAAAGGCTTAATTTTCCTATTTATATTAATGTACATGCAAACCTTATGCATAAATGATGTAATAAACATTTCCTTATGCAGAAATTATGTTTATTTAGACAGTTTGACTAGGAAAGCGCTGTATAAGCATCATGCCTTGATAAGAAGTCAGTGTTTAAAGCAGTGGCTTTCAAATATGCAGAAGTTCAGTCACATTTAGGCCCTTTCCCCATTCCAAATCAGTGGATGAATACTCAGTCATTTACTGTGAGTACTGTGGGAACCCTAATAGTTTCCTTCATTTCCTAAGTTTACAGTAGGGCAGTTTTGTAAGTGACAAGTTCACCTGATCAGCCTGTCACTGGGAAGCTCTTTTAATTCAGAGTTCAAATGTTCTAAATACAGAAGTTCTTTGAGTCTTTGAAAATATATATAATTTACATAGCATACTGCATATTCAAAGCACTGTGTAGGCATCACGACTTAAGCATTCTCTGTCCCAGAAACAGCAATGAAGAAATGTTATGCATATTTTACAGCAATAAAAACTTGAGGCAGAAGGGTGAAAAAAGCTCAGCCAAAACCATGAGATGAGTAACTGGTAGATTCAACTAGGAACTAGGCATAGCTAATTTTGTCTTTTAATTCACTTCTCCAATTTCTGCTGCTTTTCAAGGATGCAACCCCTTGACTAGAATCCTAGATAACTTTGTGACTGTTTCCTTTCAGCATGTTGAAAGGAAAACAAAACAAAAGGGAGGAAAACAGAGCTGCAATTAGCTGTGAAAGGCAGCCAATAGGGCTTTGTAAATCCCTTGAAGGCTCTGATAATTAAGGGATTGTCAACACTGATTCTTTACTGTCTGAAAGAGACGTCTATTATTCAGAATAATAAACAAAACAAAACAAAAAAAAAAGTAACACTTTGTATGGTCCTTAGATGTAGTCAGTTTGAAAAAAGTCTAAGAATGAATTAAACTGGTAAAACTTTGAAGAACTTAGTCTAATTATGATTCATTAGTTTGTTGTTGAGTGAGGAATGATTTTAAAATGTCATTCTCCCTCCATAATTTCTTATAAAATATGGAAAGGCATTAGTTCTCTTTCAATATTAGTGTGCAAGTTATCAAAGGAAAACACAGTTGTTTCAAATGTTCTATAAGAGTGGGTACCTTCTGAATACTGGTGCCTTAGCAGTTTGACTGGAGAGCTAAGGAAACATGTTTCTTAGCATGAAAGTAATTTATAATAGTTGTAGAATTTGATTTGCATAAACAATTGTGGAGGAATAATTTTTTTTCTGTTTTATTCTTGAAATAAAGTAATTTAATGAAAGTTTCTAAATATTTTTAAGTCCATTCTGTATTTTTTATTAAAAAAAAATTAAAAGGCAAACAACTAATCATTGTTTGTTACTGGTGTTCTTTCATTTGATCCCAAAGGGCAATTAAATATATATACAGTGACAGGGGCAGCTTAAAAGTGTGTTCCATAACATTGGTACATCCATGAACAATCCTTTCTAAGTAAATAAATACAAGGTATTGTTACTACTTTCACCCCAAGAAGATATTCTCCAGTGTAGTTCTCTCTGTGCTGTCAATGCTGCATGAAATAGCTGGAATTCTTAAAGCCCCTGTTCTAGTAGGCTATGCTTTCCCACTTTATATCATTCTGCACAGTCTGCTCTGAAAGAACCTGCTTGAGCAGAAAGGTTAGACAGGATGTCCTTCAGAGGTTCATTCCAAAGTCAGCCATACTCTGATTATCTTCCTAGTGTCTGGAAAGGCACTATCTGGAACTTTCTGGAGCAGAGCAATGCTTTTATGGGGTTAAGTGAGCTGAAACAACCCTTTGTTACTCGTGAGTTAGTTGCTATCAAAGGTAGCTCTTCCCTCACATAGATCAATTTCCCCCAAGTATTTTTATAATCAGAACTCTGGATAGTGCCAAACTAGTAGTTTCTATGTTATGATTTTAGCATACTGTTAAATTCAATTATTGGGTGTTATAATAGTAAAATTAATATAGCTTTGTAATAAACATAGAGAGGTCCTGCTGATGACACATTGAATTGGAGCCACAGAGATCTTCAAGAGCTTTATCTTGATTTGAAAAGTAGTGGAACCTTTAAGGTCTGTGACTCCAGATCAAATTTTGGGGAACAGGGTAGAGTATATTCTTGACTAGTGCACACTTCTCAGCTAAATTAAAAAAAAAATTTTTTTTTAGAGGAACCAGGGAACCAGGAATAGATTTTGAAGCTGAGATGGCAACTGTGAGCTAAATACTGCTTTGGTTATCCTGGGTTTTCCCTGAAAATCCAACTGAATTAAATGAATTTAAATTAGAACTGATTTACCACTTTGTTGCTAAAATAAGAACTTGAGCTCGTTATTTTCTAAAGGGTTCGTTCGATGTACAGTATTTGGAAAACCTGGTTATGTGTAATAAATTTCCATTTTCTTACTTTATTATGAAAATCATCAACATCCTTCTCAGGTGTGAAGACTGTTTTGTGAAGTGTTTTTACTGGGTCCTAGAACAGTGAAGCAAATTCAGTAGAATTTTCTTCCTGGGTGCTAGTAGTTGGATTTTCATTACTCTATTATATGGTGAAATACCTCCAGTTCATGAAACAACCCAAAAAAGAAACATAAAAACAGTGCAAGAAGCAAGTTTCCAGTGTTATCTCATCTTTGGTGTTTTCTTAAGAATTTTTTCCTAAAACAAATGAAAAAGGATTTTCTATTTTATTTTTCAGGACAGTAATTGATATTATATCCTGTATATTTTATAAGTTTTGCCTGCAGGAACTCTAGTGAATAATGACTATTTAGTTGTCACCCCATCTGTTTCAACTGGCAAATTTTAGGAAAAATGCATATACTATCTTACTATGCATGGTCACACTGAGTCTTTGCAGTTATTTTTTTTAAGAGTTGAAGGAAACTATTCAAAGATGGTTTTTTGGGTGGGGTTTTTTTTTTGGGGGGGGATACTTTTTCACAGAGCAGTTCATCGCTGTATGTATTTTAGCTAAACATTTAAAATTCTGAGTCTAATTTCTATAACCTGTTCATTTCAAACAAATGAATTTTTAGTGAAACAGCAGGGGTCAGCTAATGCAAGAAACATGAGGTTGCTGGCCTTTGCTCAGTAGTAATAACACAGAAATTGCAATCCCATTCCCAACTTTGTATTTTACTTGTGCCCCTGTGCAGATTAATTGGAGAAGAGATTTAAAACTGCACTGTAGTGTGTCATGAGAAAGTGAAAGGTCAGGCAACCAGTTTTGAAATGTGTAGAAGGAAGGAGCAAGATATGAATTAAATATTTCTGCAGGAAATTATTAAGTAATTACATTGAAGGAGGAGGAAGAAGAATTATACGGAATTTAATGAATGTGGAAAGAAAAAAAAGTCAAAAAGTATAAATCTAAGCTGTATTTCCCAAATATTTGTACATTAAAATTTCATTAGATAACTGAAGAAGCAGAGGACATCCTATCTGGATCACACTCTATGAAGCACAGCTGACAGGATACATGCCATGCTTGCTCCACTATGATTACAACTCAGCTCGATTTCTTCCCACTCCTCTTCCTTTTCAAAATTCCTGAATAGAATGTGCATGGTTAGCATGACATTTTTCTAACTAGGGTTTCATGAGAAACTTACAAGGAACAGATAAAATCTGGAGATCTCTGAAAGATTAACAATTACAAATAACTGGTAAAAAAATTACTAAAATATGAAACAGAAAAAAATGTTCTCCATTTCCTAATTCTCTGGGCTCTGATCTTCAGTTGTTAGTCTGCATAGTATAGCTAGGCTGATAGCTATACTGATCTACAAAACTTGAGGATTTGAGGGACATATTCCTCCAATGCAGATAAAAAAGTCGGCATTTAATTATGTAATGTCTTCTTAGACAGAAATGGATGACTTTTTACGTTTATATTTTTTGCTCTTAAAACAAAATTGCATGCAGTATTTGGGCTAGGGAGGTAAGGGGAAACTGATCTGCAAGGAACAAATTTTTATATTGTTTTGTAGGATGAGATCAGTCAAGATAGCTGTCAGAAAATTTGAAAGCCAGTAACTCAGGTGTATTGTTTGCAAAAAAATAGTGCAAGTTACATAATCTCCAGATGTATTTGGATTTTTAAATTATGTTTTGTATATTCACTGTAAAATGAGACATGTCAAGTATGTTACCATTATGGCTTGTTATATGTGATGACATACGTAGTTGTGGTAGGCAAGCACCATAAGGAATTCCATGCACATATGCAATCTTCACACAGAGCTCAGGCCCTGAAAGAATCATAGAAGTATTGATAAGCTTCAGTTATATGTGTACAAGTGTATTCAATGCCCATGTCACACACTGACATATTATCTGAATAATCCAAAGCAGCATTTACGATTATATATATATATATAAAGCTCTGACTAGAGAGAAAATAGAGATATCTCATTTAAGATATCATGTACCATGGTAGAAATAAAGTTTAGAAAAGGTATCGGATTTCAGGATGAAAAAGCAAAGCAAGCCTTAAGATCTGTTGTTGTTGTTGCCCACCACTTTTCTGCACAATAAGAAAATATAAAATTTTAATTTGCATTTGCTTCTCCTAAAAGAAGAATACTAAAACATTTGTGAAGATTTTCTTTCTTGAAGCAAATCAAGAATGTATACATTGATCCCTGATTTCAACAAAACAGCCTGGTAAAAAAAGTCAGAATAAAACTATTGGGGAAAAAAAAGACAAAACACCAACAAGGAGAGGTATTTGTTAATATTTATTTTCATTATAAATATATAAACTCAAAATTATCCTGGTATGTCTTAGGTCACTTTTATTGTGTCATAATGCTTATGAATAGCCCTTAATTATATCTTCACATCCAATTTCCTTCACATGTGGAATCCTCACCACTCTTCTTACAGACAGAGATCTCTTAGAGCAGCCTGGTTCCACCCTGCTGATTAAGCAAATTAAGCAGGTACCTAGAGTGATGTGAAATTCATCTGTGTCTTGGGAGTCCTCTAAGGAATTGTGTTCTCTCCTGTGTATTATTTTCCTGAATACAGAAAGCTTTACTTCTCTGTAACCTTTTCATAATGTCTGAATAGAAAGTTCACAGTACTCTATATCACATGAGGGAGCTGGGGCACAAAGGTATAAATTCCTAACCATCTGAGTATTTTGAAAGACACATAAGTTCCTTAGGCGTTCTTGACATAATTGTAATATTTTCTGTGTGAAAAGGTGTGTCTCATTTTGCTCACATTTTCAAACTATATGCTTAGACTGAATACCTTCAGCTACTCCTCCAGCTGCTGATGGTAACTGCTTCCCAACAACTTCAGAGCCCAGCTAAATTTGTGATAAGACTGACTTGATGTTTCCCTTTTTGTTCCAGCTACCATTACCTCACAAAATGCTCCTGCTTTGCAGCCATATTTTATCATGTTTATTTTTTTGGAACTTTCTCATTTCTTTCCAAAATCTGAATGCAATATAATGTCCTTTATTTTTGTTTTTTCTCTTCTCTACAGTATTCCTCACTACCTCATTTTCCCTCCTTCTTCAATCTATTTTGACTATTAAAATTAAAACACATCACTCATCTGTGATAACACAAATACTGTTGTAGCATGGTCTGGTATTTTGTTGGAGTTTTATTGGTTTTTTTTTCTTCTTCTTAAAAAATGCAAGGCTCAAAGCAATTTGGGGATGCAAATTCCTGGGGATTTTTTTGTTCCTGTCATCACATCATATGATATTGTGCAATGTAACTGTTCCAGTAAAGAATCATTCTTCAATATCCAGCTACTTAAATTAACTTCTATACCTTGCATTAGTGCTGACTTAGTAATTATGAAACTTTCTACTTGAGCCATTTTCATTCTTGAATATAAAGCATTCTGAAAGAGGAATTAGTGATATCTTCTTGTCCATTATAAAGGGATTACTCACATGAGATATGCCTCTCTTTTGAGGATGGCAGTGCTAAATGTAGCCTTTGACCCGAGCTACTGAACTATACTGTCTGGAGTTATGTTGCTATTGAAGACAGGTATACTGACATATTTCTTATCCCTCTCATTCCATAGTCCACTATGATATGATTTAAAACTGATTTTCTGGTTTTCTTTCCCTTTCTAAATCACATGTGTAATAGCTACTGGAGCATTTTGCATAGCAGTAAACATTGCCTTCTGCAGCTTCTGTGGTTATGATCCCAGGTGACATTATTGCCTCTCACATGTTCCACAAATGGGGAGGTTATAATTTCATTAACCCTGATAGTATCAAAAGGAAATGCATAAATGCCAAGCTATTTCCAGCTTTTTTTTTTTTTTTTGTAATGGATCAGCATAGAAGAACTAGTAATACCTCACATTAAGGTGGTACAAGCTAATAATAAAAAAAAAAATAAAAGCAAAAAACCAGAAACATCCATGAAAACCTTTTTATTTAACAACGAAATGGTTGAGGACTTGAGAAATGTGGACACTGGAGAAGAAAAGAAGCCATAAAAATGTGTGCTTAGAATTTGGTCTCACAGGTATAAAGTAGACTTGTATTTACTTATTTCAATTTGCAGAGTCAGTCCCGCTTTTTTTTATGTTGAACAGCTCCAATATGTCATTTGCAGGACATGTTATAATGCATTATTTGAATGCAGTTCTGAATCTAAATGATGGGTGTTACAGAAAATAATTTGTATTAAAAATGTTTGCAAACAGGACATTCTTATGTACGCCTATACTCAACTCTCCTTATACAGGCATAACGTTTTTTGAATGAGGTCTTTATACCTGTGTGTTAGATTTCACAGCACACACCACAGCCAGTATTCAGCTTAATGAAGTGGTTTACCATCTAGTCATTAATGAGGGTGATGGAGCCAGCATTAACACCTTGAAAGAAACTAACACTCACTACTTCTTCAACGTTTCTTGAAAGCCGCTGCATTTTGTTTGACAGGTTGACAACTCATGTAGTGACAGGTTATAAACATGACAATTTATTATATTCATTATTACCAAGAGGCAAATGCTGTGACATAAGACACTGCTTGAGTTCCACAGATTAACCATGTTAAGGGTTTACTTTTTCATGCATTTCATTTCAATAAACATTTACTAAAATATTATCTGAAGAATAATAAATTATATTTTCCAAAATAGAATAATATTATATTTGCAGATATTATCTCTTTAGGAACATATTCTTGTAAGCATTGTTATTAAGAGAACTTAGGTATATGGTAAGATTTTTAATATTCTCATGGAGATTTTTAGAACAGTTATTGAAATTAAATAGTCACGTCTGCCTAGGGAGAGTAAATTTAAATGCAGTGGAAAGCTGGTTTTACCCTGCTAAGAGAGAGATTTAAAAATCTGTTATGGAATGGCTTTTTCCTGCCTGAGGCAAGCTGAAAAATCTTGATGCCCTACAAAATTAACATTGTCTAAGCATTTTTTATTCCCTTAATACTCAGCAGCTCTAAGTGATACTATATCTATGTAGGATAGCGAAGCTAGCCCTTCTTTTCCCACAGACATTGGTTTAGACTGAATTGATTTTGATAAAAGATGTTTTATTCCCTGTATAAGGATAAACAACACAAGTAGCTTCAACATAAGGGTTCTTTGTAGTCAACAATTCTGATTTCATTCAGTTTCAATTTAATAGAAATTTAAAAATATGCCAATGTGAGCCCAAGTGAATAAAAACTTTTTATTATTATTTTGGTAAGTGGTCTCTGTGTGATGATAGCTTTCTTTAAATGTTCGTTTGGCATAAGTGTCTGTCGTGTTAAAATGTCTATAGCTCATTATCAGTTAAATAGGAAAACTAAAAATAAGCATCAGAATATTTGATCTTTCCAGAATTCTTTTTCTATATGAATATGTTAGCAAATCTGATTAAAAAGTTCCCAATGTTGAATTTCTGCATAAGAATTTTCCACATACATTCTTATGAAGATTAGTTTCATGAATGCTGAAAGCAAAACTTCTGGCATAGAGTAAAATTAAAACCTGTCTCATAATTGTAAACATCATGATTCTGAAACAACATGATTATATGATTATAATCTACCTGGGGCACAGAAATGTATCACAGGTAATAAATGTCTGATCAAAACAGATTATCATCAACACATTTTGTAAGAGGTACCAGTCATACAAATTGCAAACAAATTAAAAAAAAAAATTGAGCACCAAAATATTCAGAAAGATGATGTAATATAGAATTTGAGAAAGAAAAGATGGAAACCAGAAAAATAAAAAAAAAAAAAAAATTATTATAGTCTCATTTATTTTTATACACATGTATAACCGTATACTATGTTATTGAGATGGTTTTTGCGTGGTATGCTGAGAAATCTTTTGTGTGAAATTATCTTTACTTTAGACTGGAAAAATTAAACTTTGTGTTCCTTATGATATTAAACTCCTCATTTAGGCCATGAGCATCCCCTCCTCACCTCATTTTATGCTCTTTACCTGAGTGTTTTTTCTTCACAGTAATAGTAATTCTTTATTGAAATATCATTCCTATAAAATATTGCTCTTCTGAAAGTATCAATTTTTAACATAATGCCTAAAAATATTCCAAATAAATCTAAAGATGTGGAAAATGCTACTATTCTTGTCTACTTTCACAGTCCTCTTTTGAAAAATGCACACTGTATGCCTGAAAATATTTCAGGCCTTTGTCTTGTTTTGCAACATTGCTTTGATCTAAAAGAGGAATAAATAGCAGCTTTAAACATGATCACTAGATCAACACACAATTCTATTTTAACTTTCTTTTTCTTACTGCCTAACTCTAACAAATAGTCTGATGTTCATGCCTATATCTGTGCTCAAGTATCACAGTGTCATTTGTATGCTCATTATAGCTGCCAGAGCAAAAAAAGTTTAGAAGTTCAGCCTGCATTTTTTTACTTGAAAACTATGAAAGACAATATTTTCATGTATGTGCCTAAAATTTGGCACCAACCAGTATGACTTTTGTAAAAGCTGACACTGCCTCATTTGAGAAGAAGAAGCCAAATGCTCAGGACCTGTCTTGAGACCACTGCATTTACACCTACGTGGTGGGGATTGCTTTTATGAATGCTTGCTTTTATAAAGCCCTGCCTTTGTGCAGCAAATGATCCTGTATGTGCAGACCTGTTCATATCTCATCTCCATTACGTGATTAAAGAAAAATATTTATCCATGGTAAAGCAATTCTCAGAGGGATTATTTCTGTGTTTGTAAGACTGTTGTTTTTCCTATCTGCATATATTTTCATGAGAACAAAATTTATCAGATATCTGATAAATCATCAAACATACATTTGGGAAAAAGTCTGTATTTTTTTTCCAATTTTTTGATTGAGTAAAAGTTTAAAATAAAATAGCAATTAGTGTTATAAATGAAATAATTTTATACTTTTGAGTTTGGGGGGGAAGTTGGGGTGTGTGTGTGTGTGTAAATACAGCACATCCCGTAATTATCTCTAGTTTTTTGTAACAAATCAGAGAATAAAAAGTTATGATTTGCAGTTGGAGGCCTAGAAGATTAAGTAACCTTTCTAATTCTTCATAAATGCCATAAGACAAAGGTCCTTTCATACTGTAATATAAACTTAGCTGTTTTGTTCTGCATAAGGCCCACTGATTTTGAGGTACTCTGGTCATTTTATTTTGGTGTTTATTTGCACTGGGGGAAATATTACACAACTTTTTAAAGACTGATATATATAAAAATGAAGTGCTATGTTTTGCAGTTCAAGAGAGTATGTTAAGCATACAATTGAGATACACACATAAAAATTTTTACATAGTTAAAATACTTCATATTTATGACTGTAATCTGATGAAGTAAGGAGTGAAAAGCATATTAGGAAACCTGATTAAAATTTTAACTTGCAAGTTATATAGCTCATTGTGAAAGAATGAGCTACCACACCTATTGTAGTATTAGTCTCATGCTTCTTGAGAAATATACAAAGTTAGATGTTATAGACAGACAAAAATGGATAATTAAATATGAAATAGTTGCAATATTAGTTTACGAGTAAGATCTGTCTCTGTGGTTTCATTGCTGGCAGAGTAATAATCAGCTGGATAAGGAAAAGAGTCCAAATAGGACAGATTCCAAGTTGGAGTTAAGATATTACGAAGTAAGCAGTAAACCTGCATATATTTTTTCCTGACTGCCTATATATAAAAAATTTATTCTTATCTATTGCTTTGTTACAGTACTATCTGCATAAACACCTTCTTCTTATTTTTATGGTACTGTAGAATTCAACTAAAATTTGAAATATATTACCTCATTCAATTTCAGTGCTTAATTTCCTAGTATGAAAAATTAGAGTCACCAGTAGTTATTGGGTATGCTGGCATGAATGTCTCAGGAGCTGTTCTGCCACAGTCAGAACTACAAATTGCAGCTGGCCCAAAGGTCTAGGAGGTAGGAGAGGACTGTTCTTTTACCTTCTTATTTTTCTCTTACCACTGCAAGACTGGATGAAGATCTGTAGCGGAGTTCCATAAAGCCCAAATATTTTTATAGCCTATGTGAAAATTATAATTATTTTCTTCTATTTTTAGCATTTGTGGAGGAGGTTCTGCTATTGAATCTAGCAGGTCTATGAAAATGACTTTTCAAGGTGTTATCTTCTTCCCCGTAGGTCATAGCACCAGGCAGCTCAGGCTAGCACAAGTTATTCAGAAAGATTTGATGTTTAAGTTAAAAGCAGAATCAGACCTGAGGACTGTTCATTTAAAACTGCAACAACTTATAAGCTCTTAGTGGCAATAACACCAAAGATTTACAAATTTGCAAATATAATGGCAAGGAGCCTAAATTTTAACAAATGCGGGACAATTTTACTAATGCCTGAGTACTTGAATGTTAGAAGCTACTGTTGTGCCAGAAAAGCCTAGGGAAGAAACAGAAGCCAACATCATGGCTTGTTTGTTCTTGCCAGAAAAAGCTACTGTTATTGTTAACTGATATAGCAATCACAAGACACTGAGAGTTTAAAGACATGAAACAATTCTTTCAAATTCTTTCAACTACCTAGGAATCTAGTTCCTAATCTTTCTGCTTACAAAATAACATTTAAACTAAAAATAGTTAAACGGGGGGAGAGAAGGAACAGCACAGTAAATAAAAAGCAGAATGAACAGGAACAAACGGGAACATATTTGTGAGAACAAATATGGGAGTAAATTTCAGACAGAATGGTTGAAGGTGGGAAGAGCCAGTGGAAAGAGAATCATATGAAGAAAGACTGAGTGAGATGGGACTATTCAGCCTACATAAGAGAAGGCTTGGGAAGAATCTTCTTATTGTGTTTATATACCTGGTGGGAAAGGGTTAGGAATGTGGAATCAGAATCTTCTCAGTGGTGTTGCATGTTAGGAAAAGTGGCAACCAGACCAAAAGGCAAGATAAGGCATTCTATTTTGATATAAGTAAAAAATATTTGATCAAACACTGGAATAGGTTGCTCAGAGAGGTCCTGAAGTCTCTATCCTTGGAAGTATTTAGCATTTGATAGACCATGGCACTCTGCAATCTGCTCATGCTGGAGCTGTCCATTCTGAAGGACTGCAACCCATGCAAAGGATGCAGTTCTTGAGGAACTACAGTCAGTGGGAAGGAGTGATATTGAAGATGTTACCTAAGGACTGTTTGCTTTGGGAGGGACTCACACTTAAAGCAGGAAAGAGGAAGAGGCAGCAGAACTGACACAGTCCCTGTTCCTCATCCCCCAGCACCACTGAGGGGAAGAAGGTAGAAGAATTAGGAGTAAAGTTGAGCCTGGAGTGAAGGGAGGAGTGGGGGCATGGTGTTTTAATTTTGTTTTATTTCGGTTATTTCCCCAGTTTGAATGTGTTTTGTCTGTGACAGAAATTAGTGAATAATCTCCCTGTCATCTCAAGCCATGTGCTTTTTCATTTCCCCCCTGTATTTCCTCTGCCGGTCCAGTTGTGAAAAGAAGAGGGATAGAGCATCTTGGTAGGTACTTGGCAGGCAGACAAGACCAACCCACCATCATTTGCCTTCTTTGCAACACCATCAGGAGCCTCAGATCCTTGTCTGGCAAGCTGCTTTCCAGCTGCTCATCCCCCAGCACATACCAATGCCTGGGTTACTCCTTCTCAGGTACAAGACTTGGCACTCCCCTTTGTTGAACAGAATGAGTTCTCTTCAGTCCATTTCTCCAACTTGTCCAGATCCCTTTCAATGATAGCACAGCCATCTGGTCTATCATCCACTCCTCCTAGTTTTGTATGATCTGCAGTCTTGATGAAGTTTTGCTCCGTCCCATTGTCCAGGTCATTAATAAGATATTAAACAGTATGGGCTTCAGTGGTGGCCTCTGGAGTACTCCACTAGAGATTAGCCTCCAGAGAGACACTTTGTCACTGATCACATCCCTCTGAGCCCAGCAGCCGAGCCTCTTTTCAATCGCCTCCCTTTCCATTTATCTAGAACTAATTTCATTATTTGTCTGTCAGGAAGTTATGAAAGACAATGTCAACAGCCTTACTGAAGTCAAGAAAAACAACATCCACTGCTCTGTCCTCATCCTCTTCACCTTATCTTAGACAGATGTCAGGTTAGTCATCCTTTGTCATATTTGATTAGTAGTAACACCCAGAATTTCTCTGAAAGGAGATTTTACATATGTACATTTTATTTGAAGGAGCAATTTACATTTAAAAGAAAAGTCTGAAATCTTATCAGACCAACTAAAGGCAGAATGAGCAGTAAAGGAGAAGGTAAAGGATTAAATCTAAAGACATGCAGGTGGTACTTGTAGTTACAGAAGAAGTAACAAGAGAAGACAAATAATTCTGAAGAAATAGGTGAAAACTATAAATTACTCAAAGATTAAAAACTACAAAATTAAGAGTCTGAACATGACATACTCTGTGTGTAAACACTAGTGAGAGTTTGAGGAAAAGACAAATCTGATCAAAACAGCAGTCAAAGAGTAACTTTGCCAGTGGCATTTTTAACAGAATGAAAGAAGGGAGCTCAGCTACAAGAAGACTAAAACAATCATAACAAAAAAGCTAAAAAGTGCTTGGATGAAGCTTTTGATTCTAGAGTGGACAAACAAGCAGCTTATAGGGATATGGAAGGAAAAATACAAGATCTAACAAATGGTAGTGAAATGCGAGATAGGAAAGAAGATTAAAATAATACAAAGGATTGCATGGCTGGAAAGCTTTGTGAGCCTTGGGGGTAATGACAGATAAGAAGTCAGAGGAATGCATTAGGACAATTTTAATTGCAAAAACCTGATCACATGAAGTTTCTTCCAGGACATTGGAAAGACATTGTCTTTCAGGAATAATCTACAGAAATATCTAATATATTAGCATGAAGATCACCTTTATGTTTACTGGCATTCTAATGCTTTAACTCCTGTAATTTTTTCTTTCTATTGTGCACATCATTGCCTACTTCCTATTTTAAAATTAAGTAGCTTTTCTGTCCAACATTGTGAAATACAATATTTCACGAAGAACATATTAGAAATTGTTTTATCACATATGACATAATAAACAGGTCACATTATCTCAACATAATATCAAACAAAACTCATAGCAAGTATTTATATAATGTTAATTAGTTTTCTAAAATCAGCATATTGGTTCTTAAGCATCCCTTGATGCATCAAAGATTTTCATCCTTGGCAATTTTAGAACAGAATCATTATCTCGACTGAAAAAATAACCACAGGTTTGATACAAAATGAAAGTTTTATAAACTATAATGAAATTCAAAAAAATCTGCTGTCATTTCAGATTCCATTTATTTGGAAAAGTGGGGAAAACAACAGCAAAGGGAAACCTAATACACACTCACCAGAGCTAAAGTTTACAGGTGTTCTACTGAGCATGTGTTTTGATGAGCAACACTTATGTGTTCAGCTGTTGATTATATTTGAAGATTGATCTATTGTATTTGTCTGAGATCACATTCATGTTATTAGCTCTGTGTGCTATTTATTTAATATACATTTGATAACACAGCACTTACATTCTTACTCCTGACTTGCATGTGATAAAGTTGATTTGAACAAAGGGATGAAAAATAATAAAAGGAGTTTAAATAGTTATTAATAGGCATATAAAAGTCATACTTTTAAGATGTAAAAGTCACAAAGAGCATACGTAAATCATACTGTGATGCTACAGACCAAAAAGACAATTACTTTTCTGATTAATTTAAAATACAAGGAATCAGTTTCTTAAATAAGCGGAATAAAGTAATTCTAGAGAAGCATTTGTGTCAACAGTAGCAGAACTGTACCCAGGATCCAACTATAATATGCACCTGTTTTGTTGTGCTAGTCAAAGAGGAGAACTAGGAAGAAAGATTGCTTGTAGTTTGGTGCTTAATACATGTAGGAATTGTCCAGACTGTATCTGAGATGAGGTTGTATCTACACAGTCATTAAGAACAACACAAAGTTTATCACCTGAGATAAATGCTGATGTTGTCATCTTTCTTCTTACACAGGAGGAAAAAAGAGGCAGCATTTTTTTCTGCTGTAGCATAAGGAGAATTCATCTAAGAATGTTTATTGAAGCAGCATAGTAAGGCAGAAAACAGATGACACAGAAAAAATATATTTTGGGGAACTGGTATGAACAGTGCAATGGAGGATATAAGCAGTGTTGCTATGAGAATGTTATGAACATTGAAGATACCTGATGGTGATCTTGAGAGCAAAGGCAGAAATTGGACTTCTTTAAGGATACTCCTTTTGCTAAGAATTTCTATGAACATGCAAGACAATGAAATGCACTGAAATAAAGTTTAAAAAAGCATTCTAACACCCGGGGAAAAGATATAAAGTATTTCTCACAGTAGAGAATAACCATATGGGTTAAACAGTGATACTGTCAGATTGCACATTTGGTAGTAGCTTGGCACTAGGTAGTAACCTGTGCAAGCATTTAGTCCTTTCAAAAAAGTAGTGAGTTTATTTTCTCACAGAGTATTCACACTGTGAACAGTTTGTGTTCACATAACTAGAGATATCTACATACCCTTAAGGCAACACTAGTTTTCAGCCACTTAATAGTGGCATTTGGTAGATTCTGCCAAAAATGTCTTCTTATAACCAACTGTTATCAATTTGCAATAACTTTACTAGAGTATTTTCAGAAAATATGCTTGTCCTTTCCTTTGCTTAGTCTGATGTTAAGAAAATACACCCTTTATTAGCATGAGGAAAACTGGTGGGGAAAATGTTGTGGACAACTGGAGAAGAATACCTTCAGCTTTGCAAGGCCCATTGGCAGCAGTTAGCAGGGCCCCTCGAGACTTTATGAATGAAACCTTGGTGAAGGATTTAGTTTCATTTCACAATGAAAGTAAAGAGCAACAGGCACAAGTTCTGAAAATACTGTACTCAAAAGGCAGATCAACCATTTTCTTTCTAAGGTCCTGAATGGTTGATGTTTGGACACATGATAGATTTTGAATTCACATGCCCTGATTTTGGTTTTTTTCCTCAGGAAATAGCTAAAAATATCTATCAACTTAAAAATGGAATATAGAAAGCTCTTATTTTTTTCAAATTTTCTTTTAATGTTTTGTCTGTTTATACTCTTCTTTCAGAGTATTTCAGAATTCAGTCTTCCCTCTTAGTGGTTTTAAGTTCAATAAAGTTACCTACAATGTATGCTAGTAAATGTGAAATTTTAACCTTACTCTTTCCTCCATTTCTTTCAAGTTTGCCACTCTCCCCTAGACTATAAAACAAAATAATATTGTTAAAATTTTCTATACTGACATACCAAATATAATTGACAATGGAGTTTTTTAGTATATTGCAGATTTTTGCATAATTATTCCACAAAATTAACCCTACTTTGTTTCATTTGCATTAAAATTCTGCTCTCAAGAAATGACTTGACAAAATAATGAAGCATATATAATCCTATTAGCAAAGCATTTCACAAATGCTTACAATTAGTCAGCAAGGCCCTTATATAGAAAAATTTAGCTACAATTTTCTGACAGATATTGTTCATCAGGTAAAAAATGGACAATTGAAAACAAACAAAATGAGAAAAAACAATGATTTAATTTATTATTAATATACATAAATTCTCTTTTCAGTAACCAAAATTATATTTTTTTCTTATTAATGAGAATTTACAGTAACTCACATTTATAGGTTTCTCAAAGTTCTGAATTCTTCTGGAATCTTCATGCTTTAGGGACAGGTAGGAGTAAAAATAATTGGTCACCATCAACTTTTTCCAAGCAATTTACTAATGGGAAATACCAAAAAGGTAGACAGATTCAAGAAGTGACTATCCTGTGCATATATGTGGATCAGCATTCATTACGAATTATAAGCATGAAAAACATCTACTAGGATTCTAAAGACAGGAAACAGGGAGGAAAATGTGTTCTAAAAGTAAAAAATACCATGTGTGAATGCAGTAAAGTAGGGCAAGGAAGGAAATAACTACAAATGTGCTTTTTATGTTAAATTTTTTTCCAGACAAGCTATCAGTGTCGAATAAATAATATATGTAGGAGTGGAAGTGTTTTGCTTTTTAATACACCTTATAGACATTTGTTTGATAGACACACTGTCTTCTTCTAGAGGATGGTTATTTTTAAGATTGATAGGTTGCATAATTTCAAGCAATAATTCTTCTCCCCTAGGGCCATTTAACTTCTGTTGAGGGCTTTCTATTCTCACTTTAAATATTTTATGTGCAAACTCTTTAATGAATACAATTTAAATATGTACTGTGTTTCATGCTGAACCAATGAATACCATAAATAAAACCACTCAGTCATGCTGATATATTACACTGCTGGGTTTAAAAAATCCCTCAGTGCATCCTAACAATATTTCTGTGAAAGTATGCAGACCATTAGATAACTTAAGACCTATGAAATGACAGAGAGAAAAAAAAATCTCTGCAAAACTGTATTGATTAGTAGCAACAATGAGAATTTGTACAGATTCATCTTCTCATGTAATTGACAAAAAAAAAAAGGCAAAAAATTATCCTTTCTTTTAAAAGCAACTTATCTTCTTGATCAAAAAAATAGATATGATATATCGAATGATACACTATGATACTAGAATGATAAGGATTCAGCAGTTTCTCATGGAATTCTTGTGTCATATACCTTGGAAATTCTTGGGTCAAATTATTGTACCAGTTTTAGTTTGGAATGCAGTGCATTGTCTTATTTTATGCAAAAAGAAAAAAAAAAAAACAAAACAAAAAACAAACAAAACAGGTGAAACACACACAAAAACAAGGAATCTGAAAAAGGTTTCAATGCAATTTAAGCCTCACCTGATAATAATGATTCATAGATGGAGTTATTGGAACAACAGTGTGAGATGGTGGAACTCTTTTCATAAACACTGGAGGCAGACTAACTAATATCCCCTTAATAAACTGAATATCATGTAGACTTGCCTGAGCCGGGCAAAGAAAAGCTGCATAACAACTCTTCCTCTGATTAGCTTATTCAAATCAAAAGGTGAAGCTACATTAATATTCTAACAGAGTCACATTAAGAACAGAACGAAGTTTTTCATCCAAGCGTTTGATTGGGCAAGCACTCGTGTGCTGTGTTTGGGCAAGTTTTTATAATCCTCTAAAGAATATTACAGAAGGTCTTGGACAAACTGCCTGCAGGGAGGAGAATTTAAATCCCTAGGTAATATTTGCCACATTCAAAGATACTAGGCAGAAACCTTTTTATTTATAAGTTCATAACAAGATTTTGTGTTCCATGAGCCTATTAAGGATGGAAAATTTCTTTACCTGTAGAACAATTTCAATAAATATTAATTATGACCTATCTTTTTTAGGCTAAATAAAGCTTAACATTTTTATACAATAGACTAATAGCCTTTATTCTGTGACCCAAGTTTTTCTGTCAGGCTTACCCACAGACATGCTGCCTCAAGTCCTTTGATTTATGAAATTAATGGACAAAAATCTACAGAATTTGGGAGGTGGAACTAATCATGTGAGTATGTCTAATCATATCTCCATGTGTTTGCATAGTTCAGTCTTATGTCAGCAATGGCAATAAAATTAATTTCAGATGTTAAAATGAATCATAGACCAGTCACATAAAGCTTCATAAACAAATGCCTAATATTCTCACTTCAGAATCTTAATCCTCTTAAAAAGAAAGTGAATTTAATGATAATAATAACATACATAAAATTAAATAATGTACTTACCTGTTTCTCAAATATGTAAAATCTCAGGTATGTTATAAAGCAGTTTGCTGGTACCCAGCAATAAAAATATAGGGAAGAAGAAGGAAACCACAGGGGACATTCGGAGTGATGGTGTTTGTCTTCCCAAGTTACATGATGGAACTCCGATTTCCTGCAGATGGCTGAACACCTGCCAGTCCATGGGAAGTGGTAAATGTATTCCTTGCTTTACTTTGCTTTACTTATTAAACTGTCTTTATGTCAACCCATATGCTTTCTCATGTTTACTCTTGTGATTTTCTCCACTGTCCCAACGTGGAGAAAGTAAGAAAACCTCTGTGGTGCTTGCTGGCTAGGATTAAACCATTATAAGCAGTATATAAAATGAAAGAAAATTAATCTCTTATATTGATCTTCTCAGCTACACGTGGCAGAGAAGCTGAAATCTGAAAATCTATCTTTCTTTACAAGCAAATACAAAATATTTAGTGAGCACTTCAAAAGTAGAGTGGACAAGACAACATTAAAACATTCTGTTAATGATACAATTGTGTCTCTGTTCAAAAACTAGAAACCATTTTTTGAATGACACCTAAGTGCCCCATGACTAAAGGCTTATAGTCAATATGAGCAAAGTCATTCTCTTGCAAGTACTTTGTGTCAGCTCTCTTTTCTTGTTACATCCTAAAGCAGTGATGTGGTTAGCGACCCAATAGAAGGGGAATCTACCATTTTGTTACTGTATAACATGTTTCAAAAGCCAAGGAAATTCTAGAGTATAGTAAAGTGTGGGTTAATTCATGACAGTATTTTATACCTTGATTTTCATAACTAACAGCTTAATGTGTTAGCATACTAGAAACACCCACGTTGCTCAGGTAAAATAATCATTACTATCTGGACATAATTAGTAGCACAGTACTGACAGTTGTACCATTTATAACTACTGCAATAATATTTTACAAGTTCATTTTGATCTATTACACTGCAGAATAATTGCCTTTAGAGAGATAGTAAGAACATTTAAAGAATCATATGTTAGAGCAAGATATGTAACAGTGTCATAGCTGCACTTAACATAGGCTAAGGTGGTTTTCTTTCTACTTCTTAGGGATATTAGTTGAAGGATATGAACTTATGTGAAATATTAACTGTTTCTTTCAGTAAATGTGGCTGATTTCTTAATGCATTTTAGTGTGGATATATATATATTTGTTATAATATATGTATGCAATACCATGCTGAGTAGCTGATACCTCTTCTAGAGCCTTGCCAGACACACTTAAATCAGCCTAATTTCTTAGTGAACATCATCTTTTACCTCCATCAATTTTAATGCATATTTAATAAAGATAGACATTTTATTAAAAAACAACCTTATTGAATATATAATTTGACAGCCTATATGAAATTTCTACTATAAATGCATGAACATTTGTTAAAATTGCTTTAGCATCTGTGGGTTGTCACATATTAGCTTTATTATAAAAGTGAATTAGAAAATAAGAGACAGATGACTGGCAATGTTCCAGTGTGATCTATACTGCTATAATATTCTAAATTAAAACAGTGGTTCAAGGTCATTAGTCTAGTCACTTGCTTGTCATTTAAGACCAAACAATTAATATGGTTTTGAAAAGGGTTTCATAATGTTTTCCTTTATTGTTTTCTTTAAGTAAAGTAGGCCTTTTTCCATTTAAAACATTTTTAATTTTTATTCTATTTTGGAAAAAGACCTAGAGAAATTAATTCCTCTTAAATTTTCAGTAAAACTGGCTTCAGTATTTACAAGCAGAACAGAGGAAAGCAGAAATATTAGTATTTGCAAGACTTACCTTTAAGGCCTTCATTTCTCTTTGAAGACATAGACAAAGATACTGGAAAATTAATTTTCTTATTTTGGTTTAGTGCTGCTAAATAATGTATGTGTGATGCTTTATTAAAAGAGTAATGATTTTAAAACTATCAAAGTACTGATAAACACACATGCACACACAGATACTTCTAATAGCTTTGGAAATACTTGAAAACTAAAATAAGAGTCTTCGGGGATGTTTGTGAATTTCCCTATTTTCTTAAACATTGAAGACTTTCTGTGATCTTTTCTATTCTGCTTTATTTGTATACATGTGAAGAGAAGGTTTTACAAAGATTTTGTTCCTATCTTCCATATATATTACATGAAGATTGGGGAACAGCAAATAGATAGAGATAAATACCTTAGGATGGTGCTTTTATTGATGAAGACATGGAAGTTTGGTATGCTTAAAAGATATACATATCAGGGAATGAAAATAATTGAATAGGTAAAAAGACAGTTCTGTTGATATAGTTTGCAAAAGAAGAACCAACACTATATTATGCATGCTTCTTCATGAAGGGTAGATTTTTAAATAATTAGGTAAGGAGACTTTGGTTGTTTGCTCCCAAATGCAGAAATTGACATAGTAGGCATATTGGAAACTTGGTGGAATATTGTCAGTCGGTATCGTAGTGGAACATCAGGATGACAGATTTGGTCAAAGTGGTGATGGAAGAGTTTTTATTAGGTGTCAAGAGATCTTAAAATCAAATCACACTAATTAACTACATATCTAAACAAGTTTAAATGCTGTACATAATGAAATTACAGGGCCTAAATAGAAAAAAAGTAGTATTTGATCTGTACTACTAATTATACACCTAGGATGTTGATACTGCCTGGATATTTGCTAGGCTACAATGGAGACTATGTAACAAGAAGAGAGCATGTTAAGAAGAAAATGGGAAAATTCCACTTTTTATGGTGTGGAGGCTGCTGTAGAATGACATATTTAAAATAGAGGGGAAGCAACCCTGCCAGTACAGAAAATTTTCAGAGAGGAGACAGGAAATAAAGGAAAAGGGATGTTATTCCAACAGAAAGCAGAGCTCAAGTCCTAATAAAAATGAAACACAAAATAAGATGCCAAGAAACACCGCCAGATTAAAGTGTAAAAACAATGCATTAAAGGAGGTCAAAGAATGTTGGAGAAACAGCTAACTGATGAAAAAACCCTGTTAATAAATCTTAAACAAGTCCGTAGGAGGATGTCTTCCAGTAGTCTATAGGACTTACTGACTATTAAGCTATAAAAAAAAAAACAACAAAACATTCAGAGAAGATAAAACACTGAAGAAAAGTTAACCCATTGCATTAGCATTCACAAAGAAACTGAGAAGATTCTGATGGTTGAATTTTTCCTGGTGGGCAGCTTCTCAAGGGAACTGACTGAAAAAGAAGTTATGGAAGAGACTGTAGTTCAAACAGAATGAACACTAGCACAAATCAGAACCGAATGGTATTTATTCAAGGCTTCCAAACTGAGTCACAGCAGCTGTGTGTCATCGCTTTCTTAAAAGTTCCTTAATGCAAGTGGAGAGTAGCAAATGTGATGTCACTGGTATTAGAAAAGAGTTAGGGAAGGCATGGGCAACATTTGTGCTTGGCAAATTAGTAAAACTGTAGTAAATGACACAATTAATGACAGTTAAATGTGATTTGCTCACAGAAAACTGGCTTCTTTTTTGTAAAGCTTCACAAAAAACTTTTGCAGTTTTGAGGAATTGAAAGATCAAGTGATTTTTTTAACTCTTTAAAGAGTTTTAGTGAAATTGGTCACAGAATCATACGACAAAACTGAGCAGCCAAAGTGTAAGAAGAAAAGATCACATGTGGACTTACAAAATTTGCTTCTTTAGCAAAGTTTTTTTGGCAGTAGAGGTGAAGGTCACTTGTAGAAAACAGCAGAATTTCTTTGAGTCTGACAGGACAATAAAATGGCCAATGAAATTCAATACAAAT
Source organism: Orthonyx spaldingii (assembly GCA_013397795.1). Lineage (NCBI taxonomy): Eukaryota > Metazoa > Chordata > Aves > Passeriformes > Orthonychidae > Orthonyx > Orthonyx spaldingii. The sequence continues at coordinate 276,326 of VZTJ01004571.1, forward strand.
GGACATATAATACATATAAGGAAAAACAAATCCCAACTTACACACAAAGTTAAGTGATCTTTTTGATTAAGACATAAGACCTTTAGTCATGCTAATTTTATAGGAAAATCATATACTGTTCAGTCAAAATAAAATCATGATTAGAAGTAAGTGGGAAAAGAAAATAAGCTGGAACAGAGATCATACTCCTATGTGTATTTTCTACCAATATATTGATTGCAGTATGCAGTTTGGAATTTTTTACTCTTATGCTTCTCCTCTCCTCTCACAAAGATGTAGTAAAACTGTAAAAGGTTCAGGTGATGACAACAAGGGCAATCAAGCTTATAATTACTTTTACATGAGGAATGAGTTTTCACCTGAGGGAAGAAGGTCTACTTTTCATTCCTGAAATAAGAGATACCTAAGGGAGTTATGATAGCAGTCTCTAACCAGGAGTGACATGGACAAGCCCATACACCCTTGAACAAGCTTTTTAAATTTTTGATCTATACATTGGAGGACATGAAAAAAGCTGGAAATGAGCTGTATCCAAAACTAATAAACCAAGGTATTTTTTCAGGACTGAATACTAGGCCTCTGATATTTGTTGATGTTGAAATTTGCTGATGCCTGTGGATGTTTAAATTTTAGCTTATGCTGGGCTCTGAGGGAGACTGGACAACTTTTGTTAGGCATCACAAAGGGTCATTAAATTCATGGATATTATAATGTGACTGGAAATAATTTGGATAAGAAAACAACTTCTTCTGCTCCTTAGGCAATTACAGTTCTTCTATTCCTTAGGCATTTATCTTAAGTACATGAACATTTATTGCATTCATTTTTGCCATTTGTATGTTTAAACTGCAGTAAATTACAACAGAACTGAAGTCCAAGACCAGCATGTTGTTTTGAATTGTGCTTCTATATAAAGTAGCCACCTTGAAATGCTTATCAACCAATCTAGCAAGTTCCATTAGTGTTGTAAAAGGCATGTACAATAGGGAGCAAATTCCTTCCAAACAAATAAGTAGTAATTTTTTATTCTAATGTGTGAATTTATTGCCTACATTTTAACTATTAAAATTACAATTAAAGGGCAAAAAAGTCAAATCTTTGTACAAATTCAACACCAGGGGTAGACTTCTGGTTTCTAAATCATCTGAAATCTACAGGGTATCACTGAAAACACCTGGAAAAATATCTCAGTTACTGTAGTTCAGTTTACACTAAGATAAATGAAAGGTACTTCAGAGTTTTATAACTATATCAGAGGTGACAGTTCTGTAGAGGCTGTTGACTATTCTTGTCAGCCTCACAAAAGGAATTCTGTCTCATCCAGACCAACTATTGGGATGGGGTAAGTAGAAGTGAAAGAAAATGTCTGAGAGAGTGGGAGGAAAATCCAGATTTATGGGTTTTAGAAAGCAGTGTAGTAATTGAATGAATTATCCACACATGGAAAGGATTAAATTCATTTTACTCATGTAAACTTGGAGTGATCTGTAGCAGGAGCATGGCAACCAAAGTTGTGCTTATGTATTGCACCACAGGTGTGGGGAAGACCCTTCATTACGGACCAGAAGACAAGACAGTCTGTAAGTGTGCAGAATCCTAGAAGCTGAAACTACTAACTGCCTGCATTTTTGAGTCTTCTCAAAGCTTAGGCCAGACCATGGCACATCAGTGCTCTTATGACACACTGTTTATGTGGAAGATGGGAAAGAATAACCACTGCATCACTGAAAACATTAGTCTGAAGGTGTGCCTGTCTTCTTGAGGCTGTAGGACTAAATAAAAATGACCAGGAAAAGTTCAGCCTTTTTCTTTTCAAGAGAGCTTGTGGTATTTCTCTGCCAGATTCGTCTCTGTCAGTGGAGCCCAAACCTGCATCTCATACAACAGTCTTTGCACTTTTCTTTAGATTTCCTTCATATCAAGAAGATCCCTCACCTAAGATTTCCAGTGCTTACCTGAAATACTACAAGGGTAGAGAAGAGAAAATGAAAGCAAAATTTAAATTTAAGAAAGGCTCAATGTAAAGAGAGAAAATTTTCTGAAAAAAAATTTGGATTTCTTTCAGCAGGATTCCCCAAGTTACCAATGCACTAAACACAAGTAAACTTGTTTCTTTCTTAAAAAAAACCAAAAACCAACAGCTTTGCAGGGTGGATGCAGAACCTGTAGTACTAAATCCACAAGGATGGTTTTATATATATGTTTTTATTTTTTTTTTTAATATTTACTACTATGCAATTAAGAAAATACAAAATACTCTTTTTTCCCCCAGGCTATTAGATTGTTTTCTAACATTTTTGCAGTAATTTTCATACACTTTTATTTAAACTGTTGAATTTTCAGGACTGATTCAGGAAACTGTTTGAAAGAAGTATGCAAGTATAACTTTAAGACTGAGATTATATGATGAAAACTTTTAACAGATTTTGCATTACTACTGATCCTGAAACCATAACTTCTGAATGTGTTTTAATGTGAGAGAATCCTTGCTGGTCTTTAAGACTATTTTAATGATTTAGTGAAACGTATAGAAATTGCATGAATTTTGAGTCTGTCACAATCTTATTTTCCTTTTTTTAAATCTTTTTCTTCTTAATGTTTCATATTTTGTATATAGATGGATTTATTTAACTATAGAAATTGGTTCCAAAATAAAAATGTTATGGAAATGTCTGACTTTTGGTGTGTAACTTTATAAAGGTCTGGATATTTGTTACTATTCATGTAATTGAAATACAATATAATAAGGCAGTAGGTAAGGAAAAATTAAAATATGAATATTTAAAACATATGTATTACATCTTTAATAGTTCTTTACTGTTTTTCATTACAGAAGTTAACCTAAATAACTTGATTACAAGGTTTTGGCAACATAAAAGGTCATCTTAATCCCTGAACAGAGAAATGTTTAAAGACATAAGTTATGAGCTCCATTGGTTTAACTGAGTTATGAATGATTCCTCTTAGGAGTCCTCTGAGCATATCTATGTTCCCTGACAATCTTGACAGAGACTGTTAATTCACAAGGCAACAAGAAGCAGCAAAACTAACTGAAGAGTGCTAACACTTAATAAAATTACGCAAATTTCTGGTGCTTTATTTAAAGGATGCAAATATATACATATATATATATATGCTATGTTTTATCTAGCTGCCAGGTAATCCACAAATACAAAGACTCTCTACTAAAATATTAAATAGTTCTTTTCATGTTTTCTTTTTCCTTGAAAGCTTGTAACAAAAATACTTTTTTTCCCCTGGACTAATTAATATATTCTTAAAATACTGTCTTTTCCTGTATGACAGACCATTCCTGACTGCCACTTTGATGTCACATATTTTCAATTCAGCCTTTTCAAAGAACTATAATGATGAAGCATGAAGTTTTTCATCAGAGCAAAATTAAGGAGAAACGAGACTAGTGATAACACTAATAAGATGGAGAAGTGACTGCTTCATTAGTGTTTCCCCCATGGTCAGCTTTGAATATTTGGGAAGCACGATATGTTGAAGGAAGTCAGAGTGGAGCTATGTAATGCAAGGCCTGTTAAGGAGAATAGAAAAAACCAAGGTAGCTACTCAGTTCTTAAAATGTCTCCTTTCTCTCTTCTTAATTTCTATGTAATCTCTTATTTTAAATTGTTACAGATTTCTTTCTTAGTTTGTATTTTTATAATTTAATCCTTAAAAGACATATATAAAAATTAATCATAATACCTTATCGCAAATAAATACACACTACATTTGAGTATGCACCGAGACTTCATCAGAGAGCTAAGCATGTGTTTCAGCTTTGTTCTGAATGAAGATTTTTTTCTACCTTGGAGCTTTATCCTAGTACTTGCCATTTCATCCAGATTCCTTTAAGCTTCCCATAAGAGATTAAGTTGCCTTTAATGGAAATGGGATAAGGTCATAACTAAACTGGAATTACTATAAAGCTGTATACCATGTAAATCAGGTTGTCACTTAGTTTAAAAAGTCATAGATAATACTAACATGCTCTTTCCTGAGGCAATAGTATCTGATTTAATATGGTAATACTCTTATATCAAATACAGAGGCAGACCTTCACGCATGCATTTCCAGTTTCCTAGTACTTGCCATTTCATCCAGATTCCTTTAAGCTTCCCATAAGAGATTAAGTTGCCTTTAATGGAAATGGGATAAGGTCATAACTAAACTGGAATTACTATAAAGCTGTATACCATGTAAATCAGGTTGTCACTTAGTTTAAAAAGTCATAGATAATACTAACATGCTCTTTCCTGAGGCAATAGTATCTGATTTAATATGGTAATACTCTTATATCAAATACAGAGGCAGACCTTCACGCATGCATTTCCAGTTTATAAAAAGATTGCTTTAAGGTTATCTTGAATTGCCATTACATTTTAAAACAGAAATGTCAATATTGTTCTTAGGCAGAATTTCATTACTATTCCTAATATTCATTATAAATTCGCTTTCACTAGACATCGAGAAGCTTTTAGTATATAAAGGTTTTTTTTGTGTTAAAAGATTTTCATCATTAATTTACAATAAAGTGTTAAAATTGCCATTTTCACCCTCACTAACCCATGAAATCAGTTGTCTGTCTGATTTATTGGGAGCTTAGCATATTTTAGCAAATGAGATAGAGGAATAGATGCCTTGTGAGAAATAAGTTTCCATTTTACAGATATAAAAAGTCTCATAACAAATCAGTTCTGTCATGAAAATTATAAGCACAAAGCATACTGTGGATCATAAGATTTTTTTCCTGAGTATTTGTAGGCTGAATACTTTGCTTTCATTACATCTTAGATGAGCAGAAAAGGTCATTTTTATTTATTTATATTTTTGGTCAAATGAGAGCAATATGGTTACTGTCAAAATTCCAAGGAAGTATGAGATGAACTTTTTGCACCTCACAAAGAAAATTAAATCGTTATGCCAACTGTATTACAGATGTGGAATGCCTCCTGTGTTAGCAACTTATGATGAAACAATAGAAAATAGAAAACGTGCAGTAAAAGAGTATAAAAGACAGACTGTAAGATTGATCATATATGGTCTTTGAGACATAAAATAACATCAGAGAAACCTATTGAAAATATGTCAGACTCCTCAGATTCAGTCCTACTTTAATATTTTTTGGCAATAGAAAAATGTCTTTGGCATTTTTTAGGTTTTTTAATTGTTTTAATTAAATTTAATTGTTTATTAAATTTCATTTGTTTAATTTTTTAATTGTTTTAATGGACAAACATAACAACAATGTTTTAAGATAATTAGTTAAAACTTTCATTAGGAAAAAGAAGTTCATTTAAAAACCATGAAAAGTACTTGAAGAAAGTCTGAGCAAACAATACAGATCTATAGGATATTTTCAATAATGAAGATAATTTAAGGGATGCAAAATATTTATCACAAATTCATAGAATGTATTCTAGTTCAACATTTGGTAGAAAATCTGTCAGATTTAAATTTTAAACCTTTTTTTTTAAGAAGAGAAATATCATTTCGAATGCTATAATCCCTTTCTGATAAACTTCTATAAAATATCTTTGAGTCCTATTGAGCCCTTTGGATTTCAAAGCAGAAGTTACTTATCTCGTAGGGTACAGTTGAGTTTCACTGCAAAACAGCACACAGATTGCCATTCCCTGAACCTCGAATAAGATTTCAGGGCCTGCCATCTTCGTGTTTTCTCAGTTTTTAAAACTGGAATATAATTCAGTGGTTCTTGTGACCTCCCTATGAGGCACACAGCTCCTCAGCTTCCCAAAGCATGGATGACACTGCCCAACCTAATGAGTTTGACCCCTCACCTATCTGTTCTTTTTGGAGGACAAAAATGGTTTTGAAAATCTAGAAAGAATATTTTTCACTTTCCCTTTCCAAGTCTAATATACTATTTGCATTGTTTTTCAAGGGCTAGCAAACACAGAATGCACTTTATCATTGAGTAATGTCTAATCCCATATTTTTTGATATTTCCTAAACAAATAGAGTGACACAATTCTTCTGAATCTATCAGCTTAATGCATCTACAGCATTTGGTTGTGAGTTGTACATGTAGAAATAAAAGGCTCCCATATCACCGATTGAATTCTGAGATCATCAGGGCCAAGGCACATAAACATCAGCAAGGGAGTTATATATTGTATGCTTCAGTCAGCCAGCCAAATGACATTGTTTTGTGGAATTATACAGTATTTAAATTGAAAATGATTTCTAAGTGTTAGAGCATTTATTAGGGAACATTCTGGGTACAAAAGCTTTAAACACCATTATGTTGTGTCCCAGTGCTAAGAAATGAGTGTTCACTAAGAAGCAGTCAAACAATGTGAGTTACTCATCAATAATTCAGTAAGAACTGAAAATAAAAACACCCAAGTACGTCACTGTTCACCCAGAAGTGAATAGCTAATAAAACTGAGAAGTCTGCTTAACTCTGGGTAACTGTGAAATAATCAAATATAAACAAACAAACAAACAAACAAGATGTATAAGTTTCTAGCATTTTCCTATCCCAAAAATTGAAAATAGTTTTTATTTAAATTTATCTGAAATATCAGATTATCTCCTAGAACATAAAATCTTGCTACTTTCTGAAGGCCTGTCACTGCATATTAATCAGATGAATAGCTCCACTGAAGTAAACCCAATAGGAGAAGAAGAAAAAATGAAAATTAAATTAAAACCAGGGAAGATAACTGTTTTGTCTCTTGGCTTCATGAGCATTTCTACAGTGTTTATTGAGGGTGTTTCAAATGAAATTGGGAGACTAAAATGGCTCTAGCCGCTATCTGATCTGGATTAGAAAACTCAGAAATTCTTCTTCCATTTCATTTTATTAGATGTGGCACAAGGAACTCAGTGCATCAGGTCTCCTGACAACAACCAGTGTTTGGCACTGCAGAGCCTATAGGGATTCTGTGAGATGCCAGTGCCAAAGCAAGGGAGTGCAAGATAGCTATAAGCATCTTACCATGCTAATGACCAAATTTGCAAGAAATCAGCATTTGTGGACTCCTGAAAAAAGGGCAGCATTCTCATTTGATGTTTTTTTCAGTGCTTACAAGCATTGCCAAGCTGATAGCTGAATGGAGAATACACTGGGCATAAAACTTTGTGTCAGCACATTTGGTTCAGACTTTTAGTTTATGTAAAGCACATTTTTAATCTAAGAAGAAATAATCAAAATCAATCTCAAGGAAAAAAAATGAAACCAAATATGGCAAAAGCCAAAAGCGTTCAAAAATTGGAAAAGATAGTTTATTTTAATGCTTTTCTGCATAAGCCATCATGGAGATAAAATTGTGGTTGACTGGGACTCAAACACATTGCCTTAAATATCATCATGATGTCAGACTTCCTTTGGTGCAAAAGCAAGGAGTTTCAGTGCCACACACTGCTTGATTTTTCTTCTCAGTTGGTTTCTTGATGTGATAGATACAGTGATAGATACTGTTATTATTCACAAGTGTATTTATGTGTTGAGGTGTGTTGTATTTTGCCTTTCATTTGCATTTGAGAAACATAGCTTCTTTCTATTTTGACAAGGACAAATGTCAAGCTAGAATTTGTACCATATGATTTTGTTGCTCTCACATTCTACTAAAATTCATCTCTCTCATAATCAATGAGTTCTACTATGAAAAAAGAAATCTGTTACTTTAATCCTTATAGTGTCAAACTTTCAGAAAAATTGTTTTTAGCTACTAAGTATTTTAAAAGTGGACTTGCTTATCAGTATAACCATGCCTGACTTTTTATGGGTCAAGAGATTTTCTACAAAAGAAATAAGGGCATACTGGTACATAGTGACAAAAGGAGTAAGAAGTTAGAGAAAATCTACTTTTAGCAAGAGGTTCATTGACCTCCATATGGTAAAAAGAACATTCCCTGGTCAGTCCCAAAGCATTGTTTCTTGCCTTTCTCGGCAGTTGCTAATACTTAGCTGAAAGTATCTCTTGAGATGTCTATTGATATATCCAAAGACAGAAGATACAGAAGGGAAATAGCAGTTTGCAAATTACACTGTAAATTTTTTTTTTTTTTACTAACTATTACAGCAGAGACTTCTGAAAGCTTTCTGAAAATTGTGTCATAAAGATTATCAATATGTTTCTAAATTGCAGTAATAACACAGTAATTTCTCTATAAATTAATCAGGACTGGAAAGTGTAATCACAGCCTCCCTCTTAATACTCTTGAGATTTGGCTAAATTTGACCTAGATCATTATAAGTATTTTTTTGATTTTGAAATAATTTTAAGATTCCACAGCTGCATAAACACATACAGTTTATGTCTGCTACATGAGGAACAAAGCATGGAAACTAATGATTCCTTACAGATTTGTCCAAAGTGTTCATCTAAGTTTGTACATTTAACTGGATTGTCTGGCACTTTCAGGTCAAGATTTTTATTAATAATACACTAAAATCCTACTGAATATTCTAGGTGTGTAGCGCCTCAAAACTTAATGAGAATTGTTAATATCAATTGAAAATATGCTTCTGAATGAACTAAATCATACCTTGCTGCCAGTATAGTTATATGTCTTGGAAGGGCCTATAATGTGTATTTACTCCACTAACAGCATTGTTTCAGTCTATATGAGATGAGTTTTTACATGGACGTTAATTGTGCTTTTACAGTAGTTACAATTTTCCCATCATGATTAAAAATACAACATTGAGAATTTTGAGGCACAACAGGACCTTTGTGAGGCAGCAATCATATAGCAAGTGATGAAAATTGTGTTAAAATAATAAAAAAAAAATCAATATTTGAGAAGATACCAACACAATATCTTCTTTTTCTTCTCTTCAAAGCATCCCCTCTTGTACTATATATTGCATACTTATAAGTGAAACCTGTTTAGAAACCAAGTCATTTGTGCATGGCTGAAAATCGGACAGTTGAAAAACTATTTTCTTTGAGGATAAGTTGAAGGCATCTTTTTTGGTGTTGTTAATCAAATCAATTTTCACCAAATCAAGCTAATTATTTTTTTTTAGTGCTACAGTTCCAGTATAATCTAGAATAGAGATCAAAATTCACTGCAGGTTCACTGCACATGGGATCTGCTAAAGGAAGGCTGTTTAGAAGCGTGCACAATAATCAGTTTAACTCAGTTCAGCAATTTATGGAAGCTGAAATTCTTAAGAATTAAATATATGTATGAGAAAATGTATTGACTATCCATTAGCTATACCATGTGTATCTGAGAGTAGAATTGTCTGGATTAGATTTAGAAAGATGCCCTCCCTCCTGTTTGATTCTTCTTGTTGGAAGAAACCTCCTGTCATTATAACAAGCGCAGTTTATGTTATGTAAGTGTAAATCTAAAATAAATTCACTTTAACAAATTTACTGTACCTTTACATGGAGGTAATTAAGGATAGAATTTGGCAAAACTTCCCATATTGTCATGATTGTGTCCAGATAATTCTAATAATGGACTATTTTTCTGAAGGCATCTAAAGTGGTTTCAAATCTCATACAAGATCATTAAATCCACAGAGTGATATATCTATTATTAAACGGAAGCATTTTCTTGATAGTTTACCAGGAAACAGCTGAAGATGCAGTTACTGTAATAGCCGTGAAATCTGTGTTACACTCGTTAGAGATGACTTCCAAGCTGTAACACAGCTAAGACTTCAAGGATTTGCAGAGCAAAAGCCTTGCACTGCACAGACAACAGTCCTAATTTGTGTAGGATTAGATAATAGAGGATTTTGCATTTTTGTTGAATTCTTTTGGTGCTTCAGCTAGTAATTTCTATTTTAGAAATGTGGAATAATAATAATAATAATAAAAAAAGATTCCAGTGATCATTCTGTTATCTAAAATTATTAATGTCACATGTGTTCAACGAGACAAATATTCCCCTTTTATGGAGCTCAAATGAAAAAAAAAATTCAGATGTTTCATTATATCAAAGGACAATATAAAAACTATCCCTGTAGCTTTATGTAACACTAAAAAGTTCTTAGGAAATTCATGTGGTTATTTAAGCTTTTACCACTAGTTTATGTAGTTCATTTTCACCTACAGTGAATCTTAATCTAGCTTCTTCCAGAAAACACACTGACATCACTGTCTATCTGCTTATCACCTTATCAGTGTTAAATGCCACATATTTTCTTGACCTGAGTGAATTAGACAAATAATACTTTCAGTCATCCAATTCAAAAGTTCTTCATTTGCTGGATAGTGTACCTGCTCTGCCAAATGTGTTTGTTTCATTCCTCAGATATCTAAAATATTTCCAGTACATTTTCTCAGTAATTTAAAAGGTGAAAACTTTGCCAGCATCCAAATGAAAATCAAGATTTCTAAAATATCAATCGTATATTATTATTTGAAAATAAGAATCAATATTTAGACACCTACTTTTTACATTTTTTCAGATGTCTCCACGGAGTTCTAGTAGTATCTCTAGCGTTTCCACGCACATGGTTAGAAGGCAACAGACTTTTTTTATGTTTAGTTCTTGGTCTTCAATCTACTATTTTTTTATGATTACAGTCATTTGAAGAAATTAATATAAAAGCCTTGTGACATGTCCATCAGCTTGTAGATTACTGCTAAAATATACAAATCAGGTCCAAGTTTTTTGTTGTCTTTTTGGCTTAGCTTTTGTAATAAATTATTTAACCAGGGATTCATGGTTGTTTTTACTGTTGTTATTAATTTTATATTCTTTCCCTCACTGAGACTAATTTTTGTTCATATTTTGGCTCACTGCAATTAGTTAAATATGCTGTGGTATTACTAGAATTTAAACTGTTTAATATTTCCTCCCTGAGTTTTGACTTGCCTAAATTGTATCACTTTATCTTTCTTTTTAGCAAAAGTACTTTTAATGCTAAATAATAGAAGTGAGAGAACAAGTCCTATGACATAATTGTTGATACAGTCAGTAAGTATGCACTTTTTAAATTGTGCCTGCTGCATTTTGGTATAAATCTTAATTATTCTTTTTGGCATATTGACAGTATTTCAGGAAATTTTGGAGTGTATAGTGATTTAAGCAATGAAATACTTGTTAGCCTCATGGCATATTTCTAATTCAAGTGGATTTTACATAGAAAACTCCAGAGTTGTAAAGCATTTATATTTGCTATATAAAAATGTCTTACCAGGTTTTGCAAAGTTCCCTACAAACGTTCTTTTGAGTTCATTGTACCTTTAACTTAGGCTCCTGGTAGTTACAGAATTTTTGGAGAGATTTTTTGTGTTTGAGTAATGTCACAGGTCAGTTTAAGAATTTCCTCCCAGACGCATATGAGACTTGTCTGAAATAACTTTAGACGAGTTGTACATAGATAACTCAGGTAACAGATAACATATTTACATCTACAGTATGTATCTACAATAACACTTTAACATCAGTTTCTCCTTTTTGTGTTTATCTGGTGAACAGTATTCCTTTAACCAAACCAATGAAAAGCATTGAATTGACTTGTTTGTGTTGCTGTTGTTCTTGTGAACATGAACTTTTTGATGTTGAAATATGAAAACCTCTAAGTTATTCTTATATACACATACATATATGAACATCTCATGTTAACAGGAGTATCTGCTAAAGACCAATGACTGCTTAGATTTCAAATTCTAGCAAAGGGAACATGAGCCATACATCAAGTCTAGACTGTATTTTCGGTGTTCACTTGCACAGAATCACAGACCTCTGAACAGCACCCCAGAGCTCATCTTAGCTTCCCCTTTATGGTTGTTTTCAGGATTCTGACAGAGCAAGAACATGCAGTTTTAAGGAAGAAAATGTTCCTTTCTGCTTTATGATGCTGATTTATTTGGCATTATAAATCAGGCTAAATGCTGTGGTCTTTTTTTTGCCATTTGGCTTGTCACCATTAGCACCACAGATGTTCGGGTGCAAAAGCTGGCATCAAATGTTTTCGATTTCTCAGAAACTGAAGATTTTTTCTGATTATATTAAAGCAGGAAAAGAATGTGAAAATGTATCAGTATGAGTGGTTCTACTGTGGTAAACAAACACATCATTGAAATAATAGGACTTTGATGTGAAACATAGTCCCACAGCAATAATAATCTGAAGACATACTAATGACTAATTTAATGATCACACAAATTTCCTAAAACTTTCAAAGCATTTTGGTTAATAAGTGTCCTCCTTTAGGAGGTTAAAAAGCACAGAAAAAAACCCCAACAAACATTTTTTAAGCATGAGCAGAGGAGGGCATGAAGATAAGAGGGAAAATAAATTGTTATGTCCTTACAAAGCCTTCCCTTTAACTCCTTTGTAAATACAAATAAAAAAAGCCTGGCTTGTACTGCATGTACTAAACACTACACTGCCTGATGTTAAATGAAGCAGTGAAGGTCAGGAAACTTATGAGGCATATATGAAGTAAGATTAGAAAGAACATAGTAAAGAGAAAATCAAAAAAAGGGTTTGGATACGGTGTAGAATGTTTTGGAAAGCCAAACCTCTTTCAGAGTACAAACTGATGCAATAAATTTCAAACAAGATTTAGTACCTTTGATCCAACAAAGCATGATAGTTTTTGGTGAATATAATTCCACAGCAAAAATGTTTTGCTAAGTTGGAATGACAGCAGGGAAAAATGAAGCAGGACAGAGTATGTTTTGTCCAGAAATTCAATGACGTGATTAGAATGAGAGAACTGATTCAATCACCGAAGAAAATACAACAATAAATACTCTTTTCAATCTCCTTTTATTTGGCCACTTAAATAAGAAGCAACAGTAAAACATTGGTCTAGATGTTTCCTGTACTCTCAGGCCTTATATGAGGGAGATTAAACAACAGTCATTCCCATGTTTGTGGGAAGAGCTTAGGAAGAGCTGATTTTCAGAAACAAGCAAGCACCACTGTGGGTGATAAATGATTTCATCTACTAGTTCATCCTGACTTTACATAGTTGCTGAAAAATACTTCAGTGGTTTAAAGGTAGTAAGGATGCAGATATCTTTAAGTGAATGAAAATCCTGTATTATCACCTGGTACTTCATGAATGTCTTTTGAGTTTCTTGTATAATACATCCAAAAAAGAATTTGAGACAGGGTGTGTACATAAATACACACACATGTTTTTATATAGACATTAAACATGCACATATGTAGCATACAAAATTCTAGAAAAATCTCTACAATATGCATTTCTTTTCATTTTTTTTTTTTTCAAAAGATATATTCCTTCCTAATACAATATTGAAATAAAATACATCAGAGAGAGAACAGTCTGAGACATTCCTGGAGTGTGTCGAATACAAGTTCCTAACACAGATGATGAGTGAGGCAACTAGGGAAGGTGCTCTCTTGGACCTGTTGTTTGTGAACAGGAAGGAGTGGTGGGTGATATTTGGAGGTCATCCTGAGCACAACAAGCATGTATAACGTTTTTTATTATCACAGAACTAAGGTGGGGATCAGCAGAACTGCTACGCTGGACTTCTAGAAGGCAATCTTTAGACTGTCTAGGAGTCTAGTTGAGAGAATCTCTTGGGAGGTGGTCCTGAAGGGAAAAGGATGCCCTTTGGCTGAACATTCTCCAAGAAAGAAATCTTAAAGGTGCAGGAGCAGACCATCTCCATGTGCCAAAAGACAAGGTGGTGGGAAAGACTGATGTGGTTGAACAGAGAGCTTTCATTGGAACTCAGGAAAGAAAGAGAGCTTTCTGCGTAAAAAACTGCCTGGATGGCCATGCCAAAGAGTTGTGGTGAATGAAGGAAATCCAGTTGGCAGCTGGTCATATGTGGTCCTCAGGGCTCGGTATTTGGGCTACTTCTGCTTAATATCTATGTTAATGATCTGGTCCAAGGGGATTGGGTGCACCTTCAGTCAGTTTGCAGATTGCACCAAGGTGGGCAGGAGTGCTGATCAGTTGGAGGGTAAGAAGGCTCTGCAGAGGATTAGGGACAAACCGGATCAACAGGCTTCGGTCAAGTGTATGTGTCCTGTTTTGGGACCCTCACTATAAGAAATACATTGAGGTGCTGGATTGTGTCCAGAGAATGGCAACAAACCTCTAGAGAATAAGTCCTATGAGGAGTGGCTGAAGGAGCTTGTGTAGTTTAGCCTGGAGAAAAGGTGGCTCAGGTTCTGCTAGGTGAATAGTGCACCTGTCCAAACCATGAGGAGCCAGTGTCTCCAGGGAATCACTGTGGGCGACAATGTCAAAGGCTTTGACAAGGTGCAGGTAGACAACATCCATGGTCTTTCCCTCATGATTAAAGTGAAATTGGAATAAGAAAACACAATCATATTCTTGGTTCATACTCAAGGGGGAAAACCCTGAACTGCAACAGAAATAAAATGTTAATTAATATGAAGAGGTAAGCAATCAAGATGTGTATTGAAAGACATATCTGAACAATTTTTACACGAAATAAGAATGATAATGAGAATTCTGTCTCTGTTCTGCAGCTAGTTATATTAAACACTACTAGATAGAAATGAATCAGTGAAAAACCTAAACCTTTTTGTGATGCATTGTGCTCCGATGCAGCAGAATCTCTTTTTGGTGAGGGAGAAGAATTCTTGAGAAGATATCTTGTCTTTTTGTATATATGAGGGAGGCTTTATATACTTTTCAATACAGTCTTAGCTTCAGAAAATGATGGCAGTGCACTGGAGTTGAAACTAATGAACACAGAGAATATCACCTGTATTCTCCCTTGAGCTGACATTTTAATTTTCCTGACCCTTATAGCTAGTGGTCTCACTCGTAGTATGAACTACTCATTTGGTGCTTTCTAACTGCTCTTATCTTCCATTTCTTTTGCTAGTAATGCCACTGTAAGAACGATTTCCTCTCAATTTCCTTTCATTCTTTCTTTCTCTTTCTCTTTTCACTATTCTGCCCGTTTTCTTTCCAACTACAAAAAACACGTAAAGAGACATGCAGCTGTCCTCCTAGTTTCTTTATTTCATCATTTTCTTCTCTTTATTAATCTGAGTCTTGAAAACAGACTAGAGATGTGGTCACTGCCTGTATTTTTAATCAGAATAGACACTCTTTAGTTCATACTTAATTTAAATCACTCTGGCTGTGGTTCATATATATTATGCTGGCTTGAACCAGGTTAAAATTGAATTAAGAACACCGTTGTGTTCTGAACCTTTTGAACTTGGCTGGTTTGAAGCCACACCTTTTCTTTCACCTGCAGAGAAGTCAAATGCAGACAAGACTTGATTTTCTATTTTAGGCATGGGCCAGGCACATAATTTGAGTTTCCAGCTGTCACAAATTTGAGAAGTGGGAAAAAGAGAAGTGACAGATAAGAGGGACTAGGAACAAAATTCTGAAACTGCATTATTAGAACACAGCATTTATTTTGTCAGTAGGGCACCTATGTTAACATTTATTAACAAGAAGAAATGTAGAGCAGAAATCAAAATGGACAAATACATTTGGGAGTCATCTGCAAAGATTTTTCTTTAAGAAAGTAGATGGTTTGAACTATCTTTGAGCAATTGACATGAAAAACAACTTGGTTTATGGGAATCAGAATTGATGAGGAATTGTGAATTTGTTTTTTTTCCCATGTTTTAATGAGGAGAGTTGGTTTTAAGTGGGTAGTTCAGTAACCAAAAAAAAAAAAAAATTGAATTTGTCAGGCTTGCTAGCATTATAAATACCATTGAAATAATTGTTCCATTTCCAGTAGAGACTTCACATACTAATTAACCAGTAGTGATTTGTATTGAAAATTAATCATATTATGGCTACTGCAATCTGGGCTCCTATAGCTAGTGAGACAGATGGGTCATTTTTTAAAGTTATAAATATAAATGAGAATATTAATACCATTAGGAATAAACATTAGTAATATCTAGTATATTTATGATACCTTTTTCTGGAATATATGTTTTAAGTCTATTTTTGGGTATAGGAAATAATGTATTTTGATGGTTACCTTATAGTTTAAAGGCCTTCTTTCTAGAACAAAAATAGGTCCCTGGGATCTATCTTTTTAATTCAAACTGTTCTCTTGCAAAATATTACTTTACAGAGGTGTTTGTATTTCTCATGGAGAAAGAAAAGGAAGCAAAGAGTGTGAGAAAAAAAAGAAAAAGATATATCCATGCAGTAGACTATGATAGTTGAAAAAATAAAGTAACTTTGGAAGACTGTAGCACAAATCACTTTTTGTACTCAGACAAAACACAGTTTTTCCAAATAAATACAATGATACTGAACTGGATCATTATATACTACAAAATAAATGAGATTTGCATTCATGTTTATTGCTGAGAGTTTTGAGGATATATAGTACAGCCTAGATACTTTTCTCTTGGCTGATGAGAGCTGTTTTCTACATATTTATGCAATTTACTGCTATGCCAAACATAGATATTTGTCCTGAGCATGTCTAGGGAGTTCATTTTCCTTGTAGCAGCCTATACTGTGTTGTGTTTTAGGCATGTGAACAAACAAGTGTTGATAACACACAAGTGTCTTGGCTCTTGCTGAATAGGGCTTGTGCAGCTTCAACGTATTCCCTGTTTCTCCCTCTGTCTCCTCAGTAAGTAGGCTGTGGGTAGGAAAAAATTTGGAGAGATAGAGCTGGGACAGGTGATCTGAACTGACTAAAGAGGTACTCCATGCTACACAACATCATGTTCAACAACAAAAATAGGAGGAAGTTCCTTGAAAGTAGCGATTGTTTGGAGACTTATTGGGCATTTGTTTGTTGGTAGAGATTTTTGCATCACTTGTGTTTTTCACAACTAAGCCAAAGATGTTACGATGTCAGTTACAGCTGGAGTCAAGGCAACTTTCAAGAACAAGTCCAAGTTATCTCTGTAAAATCACATACCCTATATGCTAAATGTTTCCTTCCCTCTTTCAATAACCAAACACTAGCTGATACAAGAATTTAAGCCATTAATGAAGGTCAAATTCAGCCCATATTGACTCATTAGCAAAAAAAAATTAGTCTAGGACCTTCAAATTGGGGTCAAAGGTGCAAAGCAACTTCACGCCCTAAAAAAATAATTATAGACTTAGAGCAAAGGTAGGACTTATAATTGAATTGTCTGTCCTGGTTAATTAGATAAGTAGTGTGTACCAGTATCATTGCTGGTAATATATGTATAATTTAATGCAGAGGTACATTTTGAAATTTAACAATACTAGTTCAAATGCATATGTTGTTCAAATAATATATGAAATACTGAATTTGGGGTGAAGGTGAAGGTTTGTGATTTTCAATGTTGGATAATGAGATAGCCTTCATAAGGTTATATTTCTGGTTTAGCAAATTCTCAGTGGCATTGAACTTCATTAAAAGAGCTCTCAGGATATGTCTACCAAGGACAGTGCTCAGATGTAGGAAAGAAAATTCTGGTCAAGGTCTCTAATATGCTGCAATCTCCAGATCTCTTGGGCATGAGGGAACAGTAACAGACTTTTAGAAAACAGTAAACAGGTGGGAAACTTTGTCATAATGCCACTTGAACCAAAATGGCAAGGCATTTAAAAAACAAGAACTGAAACACTACACAAAAGATCCTAATCTATGTTGTATCTTTATGTTATTTGTTTTATCTTGGTGAACTGGACATCACAAGATACTGCAAAGGGTTCATAGTTTAAAATAAAATTACCCTTATGAATGAATATTTACAGACATATTGGGAAGTTGGTACAAAGATCAAGCTTAACATAACTTAACTATGAAAGAAGCAGAACACAAAGTGACCAGGAAAAACAGGTTGTATTATGCCAATGATGGCGTTGTGCCGCATGTTAAAGAAAGTTTTATTTGAATTACTTTAGTGAAGCAATGCTATCAATGACTAACATGAAATCTACATAAAATAAATGCCACATAAAAGAAAAATATTACAGTATTAGTTTTATATCAGCTAGGAGACTTATACATTTCAGTTGGTACAGAACTTATTTTAAAACTCTATAGTAGAAGACTAGAGAAAATAAGTGCTACCTCTCAAAAACATTTAACAAAGGTCAAAAGAAATAATCATTTTGTAAGAATAAGGTAAGGGAGTTATTTAAAATAAGAAGCCACTCTTCAAAAAGACAAAGACATTTCTAAGTGAAGAAAAAAGGATCATGATGTCTGTGGTATTAAATTATAAATATAATAAAAATATCCAAATTGATTCTGACATACAATTTTACAAAATGCATAAAAACTACTATTACCATTTCAGGACCAAGAAATGAGCCAGAGAGGATCTAGTCCCAGTAGATGATTAAGGCAGCAAATAACAAACTAAGTCCTTAGAGGAACTGAGGAAACAGATGCCAAATCTCTCTCCTCTCCTCTCCTCT
>VZTJ01004571.1:294790-345658 GCA_013397795.1 Orthonyx spaldingii
CCCCCTCCCCCTTCCCTTCCCCTTCCCCTTCCCCTTCCCTTCTTTCTTTCTTAAGGGAGTATTCAAATGTTGTACAAAACTGAAGTATTTACAAAAGAGACTATGAAACAAGTTGAGCAACTGTAAGAGCTTGCCCTTATCTGCTATATTTATCCAAGCACTTTAAAGGAAATCTAGATTAAATATTAATTGTGCTATAAAATTTAATATTAAAAAAGCCCAAGCAACAAAACTATGACAAACGCAACATTGGTTCTAAGGACTGAAATATGACAAATATCATTCCTGTTTTAAAGAAAGGATTACGTAGATTTGCAGAACAATATTATTTAGTAAACCTCACAAATGTACATGACAAATTAATGAGAAGCTGCAATAATGAACGTTGTTAGTGGACATGTATTAGCATTAGAATAAATGGCACATGACTTAACAGAATGTTTATTAGAAGGAGTCATGCCTTACATATTTTTGGGTTGCTTTGAAGACATCAATAAACATAGATAAATTCAATCTTCTTGGCAGGGTATCTGGAAAGTCTGTCTACCAAATATCTTCAGGAAATTTTGAAGGAATATATGATGTGATACAATATACTATTATATGGAGACAAAAATGTAATTGCTTGAGTAGATCAATAATTGTCTAGAAGCTTCAACTCAGAGGTGAGGCGTGAAAATATATTTTACAAAATGAAAGAAGGTCTTTTCTTGGGCACATGATCAACAGATTTGGAAGTAATCTTAAAATTGGTTAGAATAATGAGGTGATAAAATTTGTTGGTAATTCAATACATTAAGAAGGAAATCCTACTGTGAAAGATTACAGGAGTAACTGCATAATCATGTGGTGTATTAAATCCAGACCAGATTTACTGCAAAATGATACAATTGGGAAAACTTCACATAAAGCAAATGGGCACTGAAATGACCTTTGTCCTCAGGAGTGAAATCTTTATGTTATAACAGATTGTTCCACAAAAATGCCACTTTGGGGTTCAGTAGTGGACAAAGTACAAATGAAGTGTTAAGTACTAATCATGAAAGGGAAAGAAACCAAACAAGAACACATTGTTATCCCACCGTATAAATAAATAAATATTCGTAAAGATCGAAAGAATCACAAGTGTCACAATGTTCTGGCTTTGGCGTGGATAGAGGTCATTTTCTTTACAGTAGATAAAATGCGGCTGTGTCTTGGATTTGTGCTAGAAACAGTGTTGATAACACAGGGATGTTTTAGTTATTGCTGAGCTGTGCTTATAGAATGTCAACGCCTTTTCTACTCCTTACAGCACCTCCAGTGAGCAGACTGGGGTTGCACAAGTTGGTAGGAGACATAGCCAGGACAGCTGACCCCAACTGACCCAAGGGGTATTCCAGACTGTACGGCATCATGCTCACCATAAAAAGCTGAGGAAGGAAGAAGGAAGTGGAGGGGGATGTTTAGATCAATGGCGTTTATCTTCCTAAATAACTGTTACATGTGATGGAGCCCTGTGATGTTTTCCTATGTCTGAACACATGCCTGTCCATGGCAGGTGGTGAATGAATTCCTAGTTTTGCTTTCTTGAGTGCACAGCTTTTGGTTTCCCTATTAAACTTCCTTTATCACAACCTCATGAGTTTTCTCACTTTTCCTATTCTCTCTCCCAGTCCAATGTGGAGGGATTGAGAGAGCATCTGTGGGATGTTTAGTTGCTAGCTGATGTCCAATCATGGCACATGAGTATCAGGAAAGGGTGAATAGGGGTTAATCTACTATCTCTTCCACATCACAACATGGAAAATTGTACTAAAAGAAGTAGGAGGCAGGCTAGAAAACAAAGGGCATTCCTCTATGAAACTAGGTTGTGCAACTCTTTGCTATGGCATATTGGCGAGTAAGACAACTTACAGAGACTGAAGAGGAGACTGAATAATTTCATGGAACAGTCATCCATCAAAGGTTACAGAAGTTGCATCTGATTCTGGATTGCCCTAACATGCAACTTGTTGAAGGATAGGAGAAAATTCAGTAAATGCTTTCTTTAGTTATCTGCTGCAGCTTTTACTGGAGGCAGATGATCCTGTTGATCCAGTACAGTTGTTCTTAAGGAGTTTTTTGTGGGGTTTTTCATTCCTTCATCAACCATGGGGAACATTTTTTCCTGTGTTTTGATCTAAATAAGTCAGATGTGTGACAAGGCTTCATATTCTTTTCTAGCTAAACACAGTTATGACTTTATATGTTCTTACAAAGGTAATATTTTTAAATACTAACTTCAAAATATCCAGAAACTGTAGGAAATGCATTGTGCTTTATGTGCATGTCTCTGCACAACTCTTGTGAGCAGAAGTATGTGAATTTACAAGGCTGTGAATTGACCAGAAGTTATGCTTCCATGGTAATGCGGTGAGGAGATGAAATCCTGTACCCAGTCTTTCAGAAGCAAAGTCCCAAAACATGTTCAAATGGACCTAACATATTCCAGAAAAATACCAGCTAGACATGCACTCTATGATCCATAATTAATATAGTTGTGCCTATGCCACTGTCATCCATGGCAGGTAACTATCCTGCTCATAAATGCAAGAGTTAGTGAATTTGTGGGATAGTGATTTCATGAATCAATGAAATAGTAATGAGTTAGAAACTTAGCAAATTAGACCAGTCTGTCAAAAGGAGATTGCCTCCTCACACTATTACACTCAGTACACATTTTGTAAAGAAGGACCTGGGAACCTTAGTGGATGGCAAGTTGAACAGTAGTGTGCCCTCAAGACCAGGAGCACCAAAGTTATCCTGAGGTGCATCGGGAAGAGTGTGGCCAGCAGGTCCAGGGAGGTGATCCTGCCCCTCTACTCAGTCCTAGTGATGCCACTTCTGGAGTATTGTGTTCAATTCCGGTCACTACAGTTCAAGAAAGAGAAGGAGCTACTGTAGAATGTAGATGATCAGGGGTCTGGAGCATCTCTCTCATGAGGAGAGACTGAGGGTTCTGGGTATATTGAATCTAGAGAACAGCAACTGAGAGGGCACTTCATCAATACATATAAATATCTCAAAGATGTTTGCCTAGAGGAGGGTGCCAGACTCTTTTCAGTGGTGTCCAGAGACAGGACAAGGAGCAATGGCCATAAACTAAAACACAAGAAGTTTCACCTCAACCTCAGGAAGAACTTCCTTACATTGTGGGTGCTAGAGCACTGGAACAGACTGCTCGGGGAGGTCACGGAGTCTCCCTCTTTGGAGACATTCAAATCCCGCATTCCTGCTCCAGGTGACCCTGCCTTGGCAGAGGAGTCAAACTAGGTGCTCTCCAGAGGTCCTTTCTAACCTTAACCTTTCTGTGATGCTACGTGATTTATTCACTTTATATTGATAAGTAAAAATCTTAGGCAGAAATTAAAGTAGAAGTAGGTGTAATTGAAAGGGAAAAAAAATCCATAATTTCTGAAAGAGTACTGCCAAAATAAACAATTAGGGAAAGTCTGGGATGTTATTTTTTTTCAATTATCATATAACTGAAAGCCAGTAAATTCAAAAACAGTTTTAAAATGACTAATACAGCTGTTGCCACCATCTTGTGGGGAGATATTGGTTTAAGAAAAGGTTACAAAAGATACAGATAAAAACTAGATAAGGGTAGATTTTACAAAAAGCTAAACAACTTCCAACAATAGAAATAATTCCATTTTGCACTGTAAAAGCTGAAGCAGTGAAGTTCATGCTAGTAGACCTGTATTCTATACACTATGAAGTGAATTAGAGTATATTTTTCAGAGAGCCTGTGTGGGCAGAGGACAGGCTGACTGACTTTACAGGGCTATTTCATCTTTAAATTCTTCCATTTTATGATTAATGGTCATTGATCTGACTGCATATACACTGTTCTTTTCATATCAGTGTTATAAACTACAACAATTGGATTACTGTCAACTGCTGAAATTCTGTTCAGTGGATCACCTTTTCTTGCACTTTTCTTGTTTGAATACTACACATTTTTTTCTTTGAAGAATTTTTTCCTTTTTGTTTTTTCACTTGCTGAGAAATGCCTAAGTGACGTTTTTTCTGTTAGGACCAATGTGTTTAAGATAATGTTTGTTCAGAAATCATATTAATAGAGCTTCTTTCTGTCCCTGTACCAGAGTATAATCACCATAAAGGACATGATCCTATGCAAACATATACTTCATATGTGACCTATCTTTCTGATGACACTTTATATTAGAAGTGTTCTCATTATGTACTATGTTATGAGGATGCCTGGAAGGCTTGAAATGACAAAATTCTGTCAAAATCCTGGCAGCACAAGTCACTGCATTAAGATTCCTCATTCAAAAGACACATGCATGCAATACAAGGTACATGACAATCATAAGGGGACAAGGTAAGAAACCTACTTTGATCTTTGGAGTTAACATAAGAGGATTTGCAATGACACACATGGTCCTCAGCTGATATAAACTATCAGGTTATTTGTATCAATTAATGATTACCCTGTACAGTGCTCAAAAGAAGTCATTTTAAAGACACTAATACTGAGAAAAATGAGCATTTCTTTTATCCTTAATAATGGTCTTCCTATGCAGTGTTTTGAACTGGAAAATAAAGACAGCTGACATCAATGCTTTTGTTTTCCTATCTGAGGCAATAGATTGTAGGTGCATTCTTCCATTTAGAAACTCCTTTCTGTGTATCACATTTCCAGTTATATTGATATCTTCAAGTATCCTACTGGTATTACTGAAGTGATAGTCCTGAGTTTGATCTGAGAATGATGTTTGCCAAGTCATAATCATAGCAATCACAGTGGGTGAGCTTAAAATGAGCACCTCTTGTGAACCTGTGAAGTTGTCCTATAGAAATACAACAGACACGCGACAGAATTAAGAACAACTCCTCCTAAAATAGTGACTGTTAAGAGGAACAAATTTTTTTAATTGCAGCCATTTTTTGGAATAATTTTCTAGAGAAGCCTGGGCTTACGGATGTCAAGAGGACTCCACACTATCTTGTGTGTGGACTTCTGTTCTGGATTGCCAGGATGCAACAGTATTCATCACCATTATTACTGGCAGATTTATCCTTGTAAATTCTAATCCTTTGCTAGCATCTGAAAAAAACTGTGTGTACACCTTTTAGAAAGCTATGTTTCCTTTTATTGTGCAAATGCACCAGTTGTTTTGTAAACACACTTCCAAATAATCTGCAAATGTGTTCCAAATAAATATTAGGATAACTCAAGCATCTGAAAATACTGTATTCAAGATCAGTCATAAATATCTATACTTGGATTTAAGCATGTAAGCATGTATGTATATATCTTTTTTTTCAAGGTAGTCAACAAGATTACTTTTTAACTTGTTACTTATTACTACCACTACTCCCAAATCTTTATATCACTAGAGATTTATATTCAGTAGAGTAACTGAGGCAGTTGGAAATTCTTCCTAAATGAAGCCAGGTACTTATTACAGCAATATTCAGTTTCCTGGTCTGTATGCTCTTGGCACATGTTCTTTCTGTCATAAGAAATTGTTTAAGTCTTCCATGGAGGCACAAAACAGGTCCACTCCTTTTGAAAAAAACAAATCTCCTTGTCTATCACATAAGGAAATTTTGTCAGTTATTCCTTTAATCTCCAGGATTAATTTGGAAAAGTAACACCAGACTCATCTAATTGTATCCTAGCTTACACGATCATTTCTACTTCTGTGCCTGTGTGCAAATAGTCTTCTTCCTTTTACTCAGTAGCTTTCTTTATTGTTTCACTTTCCCATTTGCCAAGAGAAATCTTTATGAAAATTGACTGCTATCACAAATTTTATTGGCTTCTCATTTGCTGAAAAGTTTCTTGAGGTGACTAGGGTTTTCTTTCTCTATGTGAATAAGTTAAATTCTGGTGTTAAGTACTTAGTGAATTATTTCTATGAAGTGTTCAGAACAGTATCAAAATAGGCTTTCAAAAATATTTTTATATTCTATTTCATTGAAACTATAATGTGTGAAAATTCCTACAGCTTTACTTAAATAATGCTACACTTTTCACCTTTTAGAAGTAAGCAAATTATACAGAAAGTTATTCCTATCTGTGCCTGAAGTAGGTGAGAAGAAAGATTTGATAGCAGTTAGAGGCAAAATGGCTGAAAAGAGGTAAAAAGAAACTATTATGTGAAGGGAACAGTGCTATTTTAACTGAGAAGTGATAAAGAAGAAAAGAGGTCCTGAACATTATCAAAGGTTAGACAGGAAATCGTAAAACTCTAACCCTATTCTGGAAAGTGTCACATACTGGTGCAAGTCAGAGCTAACGTGTGAAATTAGCATCTTGACCAGCAATAATAATTCCAGACAATCTAACATCTAAGTCACTAGAAGCAAAACTCTCTACTTACTCCTTTCCCATCCAGCAATCTCAAAGTGGCAGAGGGAGAAGGATAAGGTGGTATTAGTGATGGGAAAATGAGGATTCTATGTCAGGTGCTTGCAGGTAAATCCTATTGACTTGTCTGTCCTCTGTGCTGCTGGGTAAGGCAGCCAAGGATCCTCTGAGGATTCCTTCATGACAGCTATTGCCTTAAGGCAAGATAAAGTCTTTTTCCCACTGCAGTAGCACTAAAGGGAATTACAAGAACTCAAGAATAAGGCCTGTTGGTTTCAGCAATAACAGACAGTTTTGTCATGTGCTTAGATTGGGATTTCAAATACACTAAAATTCAGTCCTCATGGGAGGTGGAAATAATTTTTATGGGTTGTATAGGGCTCTCCTACTTGTTAATGAAGTTCTCCTTTCTTATTTAGTGCTGTTTTGTTCTACACTAGATTTATAAGAACAAATATAAATGTTGTTTTGTTAGTTACCATAAAATGCCATATTCCTCAAGGTAGTAGGGGAGTGACTTAATACAAACAATGTTTAACTGTCTTCTTTTAAAATTTTTCTATGTATTCCATCTCTTAAAAAAGGTAATCAAGATTTCCTTCTATTCTTTGTTTAGAGTATAAATGATGAGGAGAAAATTGAGAACTCTTGTTTATATGAATTTGTCTTCTAGATTTATTTAGAGACAATAGCTACATAAGAGCATAGAAATCAGTGGATTTTAGTTTTGTTCTTAGATGTATTATTTCAAGTGTGTTGTAATGGGACAGCAACTATGTCTGACCTCTGGTGACTGATAGTACTAAATACCCACAGTCTGAATTTAAGGAAAATGGACATTGAAGTTGAAAATGGGTGAGTGTCTCTCAGTAACGGTCAATGAACCTCACTCCTTTTAACTTCATAAGAAAAATGGTTGTTCTCAAGTCAGGCATTCAATGTGCTTCAAGAACTTGACAGCAAATGACAGTTCATAAGTTGTTCTCTTACATTTATGCGTTTTAAAGTGTCTTAAATAAAACTGGAATGACATATCTCTACAGCAAGGATGGAATTACCTTTATTCCAAAAAAAAAAATCCAAAAGCATAAACTTCCAGAAAGTTTATGCTTTTTTATAAGGCTTTTATATAAAATGAAACTCTACGAAAAAAGTCTAATATAGATTTCAGAGACATTGAGTGGCAAAACTGAAACCTCAAGTGGAAAATGAAAGAAAGATTATATGGTGGATGGTATATTAAATGTATGAATGAAATGATATATTAGGAAAAAACCAGAATTGGTATGTATGTCAGAGATGCGATGCACTGTCCTAACAGCAAAAGTTCAGTAGTTTAGTGCTGCAATCAAGTCTTGACTGAAATCATCATTTTGCCTTTCTGTATAAATAACTCATTTAATGGTATGGCTTCAGGTTTTCAAAATGGTTTCTGACCAAATCAGTTGGTACCATCATCATAACTGGCCTTACCAAATCAGAAGTAGTAGTATTATTATGACATCTTATCATTTGAATAAAAATTAGTGCATCATTTTTATTAGCCTGCTACAACCAGGATGGAAAAAGGAAATGTATACTCATTAATCCATATCTGATCAATTCTTCAGATGTATTTTCCCTACCCACCCTTTTCACGTAGGCCACACAATTTCAGTTTTCATTGTTTAATTGCATAACAATTTCAAGACAAGTGGGGAATTAGCTTTTGAAGAACTGTATAAAGCCAATGTATAATATTCATTTCCAGCTCGTAACTAGATTATTTGCCTTGAGAAAAAGACGCAAAAATATTTTTAAAAAGTTGGAAGACCACAGAAATTATAACTCTAGATTAATTAAACTGAATTTCTGAGTGAAGATATAATGCACGCTCTATTGAAAAAAGGAACAAATTATTCTGTTATAAGCATCCCTATTAGTTAATAAATGCAAATACTGTATTGCAGGAGGACCACTTTTTTGTAGTTATTACACCTGAACAAAAATTAAATTAACTGTGACCATAGTGCCTGAAGATATAAACACATTTTCCAAAGTAGGAAGGATTTCAAACTGTCTTTTTCACATCATGCAGGTATAGGCTTTTTGAATCCACAGGTGGAGGCAACTGATTCTAGGTTTCAAAATTATCTGCTGCATCCAGAATTTTGCAATTTCGGTTATGAAAATTTACTTACAAGTAGTTGCTGTTTCCTTTCCCCTCAGACGTTTTTAACACTATGATACTACATGTATGTAAATGGGATATTTTAAGGAGGGAGTCCTCACAGTTTATGATTCATAGGACTTCTATAAACTGATGTCTTAGGAGATAACTTCATTATTAGGAAATACGGAGTTTTCACTGTGATTATCGCCTGTTCTGATGGAAGATAGATAATTCTTGTCTCTGAATGACTTTACTTTTTGGTACAAAATCTCTTTAGAAATCAATGAAAGTACTTCCCTTTATCTGAGTGGCACAAAGGTAGAATGAGGAATACTCAACTGTATTTAAATCTATGACACTACAGGTTGAAAATGTGGCAACAAAAGGAATTCGTGTGTGTGTGTGTGTGTGTGTGTGTGTGTGACTGTTCTGAAGAAACTGGTGATACTTTTAAATATTTCTGAACTTACCTAGCAACATGGAAACAGTTCTAACCTCAAAACCCCCCCCAAACCACCAAGGCTACTTGTGCAGATAAGTAACAATGAAAATCAAGGGGAAAGAAAAATATGGGGAGAGCAAAAAACCCACCATTGAGAACCAACACTGCATGCCAAAGAAATTAAACTGAAAATCTTTGGGACACTTTCACTCAGGTGGGTGGGCATTGACAAAACTATTCTGATGTAAATAAGCAGAAGAAAAAACTAAACAGCTCTCCTATTCTCAGAAAATTGATTTAAACCAAAAATGCTTTTCTTTTCACACAGAATGCAGACATATATCTGAAAAATAAAAAAAACAACAAAACAACAAACTCCACAAAACAAAATGAGTGTTTATTAGTCATTATGATTGTTAAATTGGTTGTTAAATAAGATTGCACTTTTTATATTTTGTACTCATCCTGGTGTTTTAAAGGAATTTAAACTCAAATCTTTCCAGATTTAAAGGAAATTAAAGGATGATAGCATTTTTTTTGTCTGAAGTGAGCTTGATTATGCAAACCACCCAGATAAACATGAATGCTTTTATGCATTTTATTTTGATGCTTTTAATTTTTTTTTTCCAAAGAAAAGAAATTTTGAAAAGATGTCTGTATTGACTTTGTCAGAAATGTTTCATAAAGAGCTTGTTTGAAGTTTCAGTGACTTTTTTTTTTAAGGAAAATTATGATTAAAGTGATTTTTGCCAAGGTTACCATATCCATGATGATCAAAAAGAAAGAGGATGTCACAACATACAGAGGAGGTGAGTGGAGGAGAAAAAGGGGGATGCAGAGCAGCGTGGGCTGCTTGTGAGTTAGCAATGGAAAGCTCAAGACACCTGTGGCTGGGGACCATGCCTTGGCCACGCCTGAGCAAACACAGGGATGGCTATGAGCGAAACAGGATAATGAGCTGCTGGAGCTGTGGCATCCAAGCTCAGCTCTGCATCTGCTGACTGCAAGCCCTGATATTTCTATACTCATATAGCTTTCCAGTTCTCTGTGTGTATGGCCGGGGGAGATGAAATGCTCAAAACATGCAGGTTGAACAGGTTTGCCTAAAATAGCCCAAAGTCTTGGGCAAGAGTTCAAGCAGCAGAAAGTGTTCCCTAAGCAAATGTCAATTTACAAAGCCTCAGTATACGGAAGCCTAAATTCCAGACCAGGTATAACACAGGTTTTGACCCCCCAAGAAGAAAAATAATTTGATATCTCAGGGTATTTTGCAAAATCCCTTGTGAAGTTTTCAACCATTTTCAAAAGTAGCTGTCAATCCTTGCCTGCTCGTTTGTAGCGAAGAGATTGGTTTGGTGGCACAGCTAACAATGTAGGACACTGCCTTTGCTTCAAGGCATAGCTACACAGTGCTCAGCAATGCTCTGCCCCATCTAAGAAGATTGATGTTCTGATGCGTTTAGAAGCTGAGAACTGCTTACAGAGTGTGTAGGGGAAACACTTTGATTTTTGTTTCTAAATTATGAAGCCATTTATGTTTATCTTGAAGCTGTAGCACTTCTATTTTTAGCAAATTCCAGGGATCTTAGGCTTTGCAATAGAAAGAAGCTTCCAGCTTTCAGTTTGTTGATAAAAGTTTAAAGTTGTGATCAATGACTAAGATTAAAAAAACATCTTTAACACAAAATGTTTAAAAGCAGGGGAGCTCTTTACACTGGTGTTTGTAGTGAAACAGTTCATCTCTCTAAGTGAAACTTAATTTGTACTTTTTAGCACCCAGATATTATGGCAAGATGTTTATTAGAGATACTTAAAGCAGATGGAGGCAAAATTAAACCAATAGTTTCCCTTTTAAAATACAGTATTATTTTTTTCCCATGATGTCTATTACTCTTATAAGTAACTACAGCAGTAAACGCTTACAAATCTGTGTTCCTCAGCCTGTTTGAACCAAATACATGTAATGCCTGTGTGATACTCCTGTAATGTAAACACTGTAGATGAAGAAGACACAGAGAACAAAACTGAGGAATGTCAGAAAGCCAGCTGGAAAATGATCAGACGACAAAAATAATCTGCTCCGTGCTGTTAAACTTTAAATGCTGAAGCCTGCTTTAACTTATCCTCTCTTCACAGGTGCTGAAAATACATAGTACTTAGTAGCGCACAGAGGAGGGATGTCTTCTGAAAGTTGCTCCCCTCAATTTTACATTCCATGTGTGCTGAGCACTGCTGACAAGGAGACTTATCCTATTGGGTGGAATTCAGCCAACAAGAATAACCTGTGGAAACCTTTCCCAAAGCCTTCAGCGAAACTTAAGGATGTGCAGGGCTGCTGCTCCTCTTGTGCCTCCAGGCAGGTGAAGGCAGTTCAGAGGTGGAGAGGAAGGTGTAGGTCTGAGTCAAAATCACTGGCGCTGATGGGATTCCTGCTGTTGACTGCTGTGTATTTGAGATAAGGACTTTTATACCTCTCTAGCAAAACTTTCCCACAGCTTGTCTCTTATGTAAAAACCACCATACTTGACCAGAGTAAAGCTCTTCTGCCTCTCTCTGTGGCTTGTGATAAATGATTAGAAGAATAATATGGGAAGTAGTGAATACTTCTTTCCTGGCTCAGATATTTGTTTGGTGGTGGTCCTGAGACTTCCCACTCCTGAGGCTACAGCCACAGCATCATGTTTAATACATGGGCATTTCATCAATGAATTTGCTTAATAATTTTTAAACTCTTCTTATTTATTTCCTGTAATAAAGAATTCCAAAGCCTGATTATACATATGTGCAAAACAGTTCCACATAACACCTTTTGCTGATTCTACAGCAGCTATACTATGAACTCTGATGAAAAATGGAGAATAAATGTTGTTTATTCTTTCTTTGCAAGACATACAACTTCCTGTATGCTGTGTATATGTTACAGTGTTCATAGTTTATCTAAACTAAAGACCAGGGAATATTTAAATTTTGTCTAGTAGGAATTCCCCATATATCTGATCTGCTCTGTTAGTTTGCACCACCTCTGGATCTTCTACATGATTTTGGGAGGGAGATGGCTAAAGCTGTAGCCAATATCCAAGATTCAGACCCAATAAAGACTGAAATTATGACATAACAAAATAATTTGTGTACTTTTTTTTTTATTTCCAGCTAATCCAAAACATCTTACTTGAGTTTTTGACTACTTCTGAATAACCAGCTGATATTTTCATATAACCATCCATAATGACACTAAGACCTCTTTCCTGATTGTTAATAGGTCTTTCAACTGTATCACTGTTTATATGTAATTGTGACTGGTTTTGCCCTCATGAACATTACTTCACATTTATCAATGCTGCGTCTTGTCTGCCATTTTTATCACCCAGTCATTCACAATTCTGATTTCTCTGAGTACCTTTGTAGTCAGTTCTAACTTTGTACTCTGAATACGCTGTTGTTTACCTCCTTACTCCCCCTTTTCCAGATTATTTATTAGTAGTTTATATAGTATTGTGCACAGCACAGGTACTTGAAGATCTCTGTGAAAAATCTCCATTGTAAAATACTTATTTCTTTGTATCTTTGATTTTGTATTTTTCTCTATTTCTCCCTGAAAACCTTGTGTTACAAATCTGAGACACCTACCATCTTCTGGCAATGATGATCTAATCTCTTTAAGAACTTATTTTAAGATAACTTATAAAAGTTTATTGGAAACCTAAGCATTATCCCAATAAATCTTATCCAAAACATGTCATAAAAATTCAATAGATTTTGATTCAAGACTTTCTGCAGTGAAACTGGTGTTGAATCTTCCTCAGAATGTCCCATATCAATGTACCTATGTCTATTCCTATATGATTTCTACCACCTTGTTCAGTACAGAAATCAATGCTTTTGGTCTATAGACCTTTTTTATTATCATATGCAATCTAGTCCCCTTCAAATAATGGTTTATTCATGGCAAGCTGTAAGTGATAGTTCCTTATATGAGGTATTTTAGAGTTTGGGGATTAATGCTATTTTATTTCTGGTTGTTTTGGGATGGTTTTTTTTTTCATTGGTTGTTGGTTTGTGGGTCTTTTTCTGTTGCATTTCTGTTCATTTCAATGTTTTATTCTGAATTCATTCTACTGATTCTTGTGTGTAAGATATTTTATCAAAATTCTGCCTTGTAAATTAGGATAAGTAATGAAGATCTTAAGCCCTTCCGCAGGGAACCCTAGTATGAAAAAATCATGTAGATTTTCTGAACTAAACCTCCATGAATTGATATGAATCATCCCACAATTTCAGAATATCACACTGCAGACACAATTACAGAATATTTGACTTTCAAGTTAAACTTTTGAAGTACAAATACATTGAGAATGCATTTAGAATCAACAAAAAAATTGAATTAAATACATTAATACCTTTTGTTTGCTATTTGCTTGCAAGATATAACTTTAGATTAGAAAATTTGCAGGGGTCCTTTGGTATCCTGGAAGTATGGCTGAGGCATGATATCTCTTTTGCATTCCTATCACAGTTTGAAAGATATTCAGGCAATGCTATTCAGAAATACAGGGCAGCTTTAGCGTATGATTTGCAGAATACTCCACTCTACCTCTTGCATAATAAATACTTGTGACACTAAATTCCTTCTGCCTTTCTTTGTTTCCTTCTGTCAACACATCTGTTGATGCTCTGCTTCTTAGAAGTTAACTTATCAAAAATGTTATTTCATATTTAAATGACCTGCGTACTAGCTACCTGGAAGAAAGGTATATAATAACAACTATTGGTGTCGCAAATATTTGCTCTAACTGCCTTGACAGGACTGAGTATTACCATTCCTTTTGAAATAGAAATTACAAATCTGATCAAAGTATTATTATTAATGTTATTCTTGACCCACATAACAACCCTTCAACCTTTATAACAGAAAAAATTAGGGAAATTCTTTTTTCTTAGGGGGAGCAACAAAGACAGTCTAGATCCACTTTATACCTTTATATTTTCCCATTATACCCTTGGGATTTCAGCTTTCCTTTTTACTCAATTGCAACATTATTTTGTGTTTCTAATGGCTCCGAACTATCTGTGACTTTCACCAAGCAGAAACAACACTAGTCCATTGGGACTCATTCTCTTATATTCACTTGTGGCCCTAGTAGGTGTTTAAATAAAGCTGCAGAATTTAATGTCTCCTATACTTACCTGATTAACTTCACATGAAAATAAAAATAAAAGCAAAACCAAACAAAACAACAACCGCCCCAAACAACAAACAAAACCCCCAAAGGAACCAAAGAGCCTGAAATGTGTGGTTGCACAACAAATGTCTGGCACAGCCCACCAACCCAAGTTTTCTAATCCTGCTTGTTGTTAATACTCAGCTTTTCTCTGGAGTCTGGGTTGTGGAGGTTTTTGCTTGCCTTCTTTCACTGAATTTTAAGTCATAGAGGGGTCACTGCAGGTGTTATTATACAAAAGAATATAATCTGCAAAATATACATCTAACTTTCATAGCTGTAGTAATCTTTTTCTCTGAGTAATTCAAATAATAATTTTTCCTTAGGGAATTACTATTTTATTGTGAACAAAATTGTGACATATTTGAGGTCTTGGCTTTGAGTTCTGGAGATTTTAAATTAAATCCCTGTTTTGATACATATTTTTTTATAAATCTGAAATTATCTGTTATCTTCTGATATGACTCAGATTTATACATTTTCATATCTAGTTTTTCTTGCTGCTACTCAGAGCATTATGAGAAGATAATTTTAATAGTCAGTATTTTGCCAGCAGCACAGCCAGGTCTTTCTGTTTTTTAAGTATTTATCAATAGTATATTTTTGACAGTTATTGCAACATCATTATTCATAGCCAGAAACATAAAAAAAATCACCACCAAAGAAGAATGTGTTGTTATGTGATTCATAAAAAGCAGTGAAATTATTCTGAAGAAAACATTATCAAAATAGTGATATTCAGTATTGCTTAATAGGAAAAAAATCATAGTGTTGTATCTTTTCCTTCTATTTTCTCAGAAAAAATATTTTCTATATTGAATAAAAAGCAGCAATCACTTGTCAGTCTTAAACAAAATTCTCATATCATAGTCATCCTTTTCTCCTTTAAAAGTCCATATATTTTTCCTTCTACTACCCTGATCCAGTATGCTGTCAGCATGTGTATCCCAGAGGAGTTTGTAACCTACACTCTTACTTTGGCCTCTTTGTGCAAATTCCACTTGCTATATGCTGCACTCTCTATAATTTAACCTGATTTACACTGCTATGGGCAAAAAGCCCAAATGTTTCTGTTTAAATTTAAGGGGAAGAACAAGGTTCAATGATTAAAGACTTAAAGTATTCACAGTATCGCTTTGTGTGATGGCAGAATAATGGCACATCGTCTTTGTTTAGTTTCTGGGGTTTTTTAATCTGAATTGTATCAGCAAATGATAACTACTTCATTGATGCTGCCTTGTCCACTTCTTTTTTTAATGACATAATTCACACACAGAGATGAGAGAAGATATTATTAGTAAGCTGCATATACAATGCAGCTATTTCCTGCTATCTCCTGATGGTTCCTGATCTACTACAGGTTGTCTGCAACATGTTGAAAGGAAAGTAATAGGGCCACAAGTGGAAACGAAAGAGAGATAATATAACAATTTTGAAGCAAAATACTTAGCATAGCCTCTGTCCTCTGCTGTTCCTCTTAGTCACATGGTTTCAGTAAAGTCTTTGAAATTAGCTGTTCTCTAAGTGACATCCGTTTAGGGATTAGTTAGTCATGTAAGGATCAGTGTTTAAGTATGGGCTTGTTCCCTCTTCAACCCATCTGTCATTTTTCTGAGATAATACATTAATTTCCATAGCAACAGCCTGTAATGTTACCAATAGGATTATTACGACTTTGCTGCATGATCAAGCAAAGGAAGCCGGACTGGTCTGGAATAAACTGTTATCCAAGTCCAGGAAGCCTGAATAATAGGAAAGCTGTTACAAAAGCCAAAGTTAAGCCTTCTTTGCTATCTGTCACATTAAAATAACGAGGAAAAATAAGTTAAATGTGGTGTGAATTGTCACCACTTTTAAATATTAGTTATATCCACTTCATTTGGCTTATTCCAGGTTTTGCTAAAGTCCAAGAGATGCAGAGTCCTGGCCTAAATCCATTGCTGCTTTTTAAATAATTAAAAAATACAGTCTGGATTCCCAACATTAGCACATTGTGCAACATCCCAAATATCATTATTTTTTACAGCATAACAGAAAAATAAGATACTAAGACACTATATGAAGTGAAGCACATGCATTAACAGTATTTTTAAACTTGCTGATATTTTAACAGAATTAAAATTCCATGTTAACAGAGTATTTGACAGATTTCACAGAGGCACTCCAATCACAAACTGATACACTTTGGAGAATCTGTTTTTACTGTTCTCTGTACCATGTTTTTTGTGATCAATTTCTAGATGGAAAATACAGGCCAAACGAGTTAATAATGATTTAAAAAAAAAAAAGAAAAGAAAAATAAATATAAAATCAATTAGAGCACTGCTGATTATCACATTATTTAAGTTGATAACACCTATATAATATTCAAAGAATTCTATCTCCTACCAGTTCAAGACTTCTGTATGTACACATGTCATTTAGAATGAAAAACAATCATCCTATTAGACTGATAAAGGTAAATTTAACATCTGTGGCAGTGGAATTATCTAGTTATACGAGTTTTAGTATAAAAACTAAAGGTGGAGAAAAAATTATGAAGTTAAACTGTTGCCATATATTTTTAAGCTAATGCTCTGAGGTATATTAA
Source organism: Orthonyx spaldingii (assembly GCA_013397795.1). Lineage (NCBI taxonomy): Eukaryota > Metazoa > Chordata > Aves > Passeriformes > Orthonychidae > Orthonyx > Orthonyx spaldingii. The sequence goes on from VZTJ01004571.1 coordinate 311,561, forward strand.
ACCTTACTGCTGGAAAAGTTACTTACTGAAGTCTAGAAAGCACTCTACATCTTACGCTTCAATAAAGTGCTGTGTGTTAGGTGACCCAGATTTGCAGGGAAAAATGAGATATTGGGACCCTCTTAGAATTCAAGAGGATCTTCCAGAAGTCTTAAGTGAAAAAAGCAGAAATGTTTTTTACCAATAGGATTTGGATGAAGTACTTTGGTCTAGTAAATTGCGTACACTGGCTTAATTGCTGAGTTCCCCAAAGGATTTAATACTGCCATCCTAACTTATTTATTGAAGTCAACCCATTAGTGGCAGGGTATTTAGTAAGCTTATAATCATTCTAGGAATTACTGGGTTTGGCTCCAAAATAAATTTCACAAATAAACTTCAGATTAAATGAATGACAGGTGGGGGTTTTGTTTTATTTAAATATTTTTTAAAAATCACTACTATGGAGGGATTATTTACATGTATCTTCATAGGATAAAAGCTATTTTTTAATGTATAACTAATCACATTTTATTGTACACAGGAATTTTGTCAGGTAGTGTGCAAGAATTTAATCAATGTAGTTAGTCTTTCCATGGGTATATCCATTTCAATACCCTCCTCATCTGGAGAGGAATAACCTAGGCACCAGTAAGCACTGGGGGACAACCAGCTGGAAGTCACCTGGCCAGAGAGAGACTTGGGGGTCCTGTTAGACACCAAACTAGTATTAGAAAGCAATGCGTGCTTGTGACAAAGAAAACCAACCACATCCTGGTCTGCACAGGGAGGAATGTTGTCAGCAGGCCAAGGGAAGAGTTTCTTCCCCTCTGCTCAACCCTGGTGATACACATCCAGAATATTGGGTCTGGACTCCCCAGTACAACAGAGACACGAACTTAGTGGAGATTCTCTTTGAAATTCAGCCGAGCAATTGATGGACAGGTAGAATCTATCAGATGTCATTTTTTTTCCAAAGAGAGTCCATATTTCTGCACTAGAGATTGATGCTGACTTTCTGTTCAACTGTTCAGACACAATAATAAAATTGCTAAAATTGTATCTAAAAAAGTTTTTTATTCCACTATGTTTAGAAGTTTCCTGTATATGATTGACCTGATTAGTTTATTTCTGCTATACTTGTAATTTTCTCTCTTAAAATCTCACCTCTCATGTATATTAAATGTCAGCTGAAATCTTTGTGTGCTCAGGCTGTAGCTGAGGAGGTATAAATCTCTAGGAAGAGATAAGTGGGTAGATTCTCCATTCCCTATTTGTGTATTGCTCTAATTACTTTGTCTCTGCAGTCTCAAGCACTTCCACCCTCCCGTTGAATTCAGGTTTCTTATGGAAGCATATTATAAGTATTCTTCCACATACAATCTGAAATATCTAGAAATTCTTCACCAGATACACTTTTTTCCTCAGTGGGATGTTTGGTGGTGGCCACAGTTTATTCACATTGGATCTGCTACATATTAACCCCAACACTCAAACACCCTTACTTATTAGTAAGTGGACAGTTCTCTTTAATAACCATGCAACAGTGAGCAAGTTTTGCAATCATGTCAGATTCACAGTCAAACTGCTGCCATTGCCACTGAAGTGGGTGCTAAATGAAGCATAACTGAACTTTCCTCTTACTCAGTGCTCCATTCCTTGAACATGGTACATGTCAAAACCCTAGTAGCTGTCAGAGCTCTCCTCTAGATCCTGCTCCCAAGTTAGTGCACCTGTTTCTTGGCTCATGCATGTGTTTCCATGGCACTTGCCATGGGTAACGCTGTGTCTGCAGCCACTGTGACTCGGAGAAGGGTATGTGTGACAGCACAGAAACCTCTTTCTCGTGAGAAAGAATCTATTTGTTTATGTAAACAAAGATAAAGATGTTCGAGCTCTCATGGATCCAGGTGGCCAATTAGCTGCAGGAGACATACAGCTAATGGCCAATCAAGTGAGAGTCCATTTTGTATATAAAAGCTGAATTTAATAAATAAATTAATCTCTTTTGCCATTTGATTTTGACCGCTCCTTGTTTCAACATTGGCTCAACAGCGACAGGTATGGCCATCACCAATCAAAATACCACTATCATGATTTGCCTGGGCTTCGTATGGCCATGTGAGAGTTCAGCTCAACAGCTGTGGCAGTCATCCCCAGCAGAGATGTCTGCTCCTAGAATGCCTGATGTGTTGCTGTCTGAAAATACATATGCCAAGCTGCTCTGCCTCACTGCCCCTGAGGAGAAATCTGCACCAGGTTCTGTCCAGTACTTGGGCTGAAGTTGTAGCCCATTTCTGCCGGTATAACAACTAGGAAAAATTTGGTAATTAGTATTGATGGCTTTTGTCCATAAGTCTTCCTATTTTCTTAATACATTCTCACCTTCTTGCTCAACGTATTATGCAAATAATAGATTTGAGAGCAGCTCTGTGAACATCTTGTGCATAGACCAACCAAATACTCTTCCTAGACCACCAGACGATTAGCTCTACAGCACTGCAGGAAACATTTTGCTGAGATTTATGTATTCCTTGAAACAGTGACTCAAGGTTCTTTGAATTTGCAGAAGTCTGAATAAACAAATTGTAAGAAAAAAACTTCTATCAAAATACTAGCAATTAAGATTACACACCTCCATTTTGATTTAAGCTGTATTTTCAAGGATTCATGCCCCTAACATTCTTACTCTTTTCCAATAAATGCTCTAGAAACAATACAAAGGAGGTTTGTGACTACTGGATTTACTGACATTTATCTGACACAAATATTTACCCATTTCAAATTATATTCTGCAAGAAAGGACTTGAGTTTACTGCTGAAATAAAAACTTTTACTATTATTATTTTAAGTATAACAAACAGATGGAAGATGGGATTCTTGATGTGTCAGTGTCTGTGAGCTGAACAAGATAAAAGCTGAGTAATGTCAGCATACTGTAGATCTTTTCCACAAAAGAAATTTTGAGTAATGTTACACACTTGGTTTACTGAATTGGATTTAACATACTGCATACCAAGCAGCAGCTCACCCGTCCTGTCCTTCTCTAAGAGAATAATGTTGTGCTTCAGCATGTGGATAATTTGTCTTTGTGCTAATCACTAAATTAATGAGATTTACAAACCAATTTCTTCCTCTGCTGCTCTTTTATAGTATTAATGCACACACTGTAGCTATTTTGTCTCTAGACAAAAATAGGTGAGAAGAAGGTGACTTGTTTATGAACACTGAAAAAATATTGTGGATTATTGTCAATATCTTTATTTATTTGAAAACATTTGAATAAAAAGGAAAAAAATCCAAGTTTTCACAAGTCTTTTGCAAAGCTGACTTCTATCAAAATTAATTGGATTGTAATAACTAAATACTTTGGAAGTGAATTTGTTTTTATTTAGAAGCTTTCCTGTACAATTAAACCCTATATGTCCACTTCAAAGTTTTGAATCACCTTATATATTAAGGTAGGCAACATCACAGAAGAGGACATAAGCATTGCCAATCAAGTAACATAATTTAACTAATACTGTATCACTGAAAGCATAAAAATTATTAGCATTTACAACCTTAATATTATTTTTATCACCATAAATGAATATTTTTGTACAAGGATACCTAGGAGATATGTTGACTAACATCTGTGAAATTGAGGTGAATTGTGACAGTACAGAGCTCTTTTCTCACGGGAATCCTACTGAAAGTTTATAAAATATAAGTTTCATGTTTATGAGAGTGGCTTTTGGAAAACAGGCGGTCAGAGTACTGTCCAGTCAGTACCAGGCGGGTGGACTGGTTTCAACCAATTCGAACAGCCTTCTCACATGTATATAAATCTATTAATAATTACATAAATTCACTTAGCATTCTCTCAAGATTGCTGTGTTCCTTTGCTCTGCTTTCGGTCCAACAGTGACAGTGAATAGTGATTTCTAAAAGAGACAGTGTTGTCTTAGAAGTTTGTGTAGAGTCAACCCATGTAAAATTATTTTATTATGCTAAAATTATCCAAGAAATATATACTTACTATTTAGAAAAAAAAAAAAATAATAAAGCAGACACAAATGAAGCATGTTCTAGTAGAGTAGTATGTGTATTGTTTAACACTTTTTTAGTGTGTGTGTATTTTATTCTGTTGGGAAAACTTTGTGCAAACTGGAATATTTATTTAAAATCCAGACAAGATTTTGGTATTTTAGGTAAATCTGGTGCATTTTGGTGCATTCCATGTTGACAATGGTAAATATTGCTGATGATTTTAAGTAAATTAGTTCAACTTACTCAAAGTATAGGGGAAAAAAATGGCAGTCCCTATGTGAGAAATCTACATCCAGATTGTAGACTACTCCATGAGTGTTGTCAGCTCAGTCAATATATAAAAGAATTTGAGGAGGCATTTGGTGTTTCTCTCAGAAGCATCAGCTCGTCTGTTTTTTTCTTCCTTCAGTGAAAAATAATCACGTACATAATGAACCTGCCAAATAAATAACAACTTCTCTCGTCCTTCTGCAGATTCCTTTCCCCTCTGATTAGTTTTGATACTGGATGACATAAAGGATCAGAGAGTCCTATATCGTAGAATAAGTGTTAACCTAAAATATGTCTTAAGAAGCTCAAATTCAGGACTTAAGACTGCAGCAAAAAAAGCACAAATGGATTCAGAAAAATGAATTTGTATTTCTTAGGAAAAGCACTCCCAATCCTCCCACTATTCTTTAAATCCATTCCTTAAGAATTGACCGAGGACCTTAACAAATAACCCAAAACATACTTTACTGCTGTACGCAGAGAAATCCTACATCGAAACAACATCTGGTATAACTGCTTAAAAAACATTCTTTCTCCTCCTGTGACTTTACAATTACATGGCAAGGTATATTGAGCTATAAGTTTTCATATTTGCCATCCACCTGTCTCTCTGTCACTTTGTAAGCATGTTGTTAAAGAATTGGATTTTTAATGATATTTTAAAACAAATAATTGAATTTTGTGTTGGCATTTGGTATCCTATTTTGCTAAGACTACAAAAAATATTTTATAGATGGTTATATAAAATTGGAGAATCACATATCAAATGCTGATTTGAATTAAGCTGTTTAGTTCTTTGTTTTTAATTTGTGCAAGATGTACTTTGGCTTTAGTAACCTTTTCAGTCGTTTTATGTCAGCTAATACTAACTGCATTTGTAGGATAAGATCAGTCATATACCCTTACAAAAAAATACAAATATTATTTGGAACTGATAATACGAATGTGCAAAAAAATACATCTACATTTTAAGCATTGAAAATTACTAATGGCTTAATCCCGTAAATTAAGCGGAAGAGGACTACATTAAGTAGAATGAAGAGACTTGCCCCCCATGCCTGCCATATATTGCCAGGGAACAGGATCACAAAAGGATGCTTTTATCTGCAGCTTCTTCTGTATTTATTATGCTCTGTGTAAATCATTAACACACTAACACATGTTTTCTATCTGGATAATGCTATGAGTACAGGTTGCTGTTAACACCTTCTGCAAGTAAAGGCATGATATTACGTTCTGCACAGAGATTTCTTGTGCATTGTCTAGGCCTACCTTTCAGCTGGAAAGCCCAACATGTACCGAAATGAATGGATCCTTTGTGGCTTTTCTCAGAATTAGATCAGACTCTAAAAGAGGCAGACAAGTATCCCTCCACATTCTGTTTATTCTTCTTTATACCTCTTCCTGTGCTACAAGACTATGGAAAGCCTATAAACTCTTTGTTTCAAAGAAGAGACCTGATAGGCTTGTGAACCTAGAAACCCTAGAGGCGCAGTTGGTTGATTGAAGCTTTCTTGACATCAGGTAAGATCATCTAATTGGGGTTACACTAAATGTCTGTCTAGTCCAGCTGTCTGTCTCCAACAGTGGCAAAAAGCAAATGTCTGAAGAGTATAAGACAGGATAAATAAATGTTTATTTTTATTTTTATAGTATTAATTTTATGGGATTCTCAGTTGGTGGTAATTGATTCAAAAGACCGCATTCCTGAAAAGACTAGAGGGACTGTTAATATTCCACAGTATCGTTTCTGGCATTGCTCTGGTCCAACCATCATTCTTCCATGAACACTGAAAACTTTATCTACGCTAGGATGTCGAGATGAATGAATTCATTTGAAAATGCAGTCCATACTTGTATGATAGTATTGCCTTTTGTGATCTTCAGACTACAGAAAGAATAAAATTGCAACCAAACCTGCAATGTGTATGTGGTAATCGACTTGCACAGGTATCAGGCCTGAGGCTTCTCAGGTGTCACACCAACTGCACTCAACCCTGGCATATATTACGTTGTCCTTGTTACCCTTCTAAGGACACGGAACAACACAGACTGCACGTTATTGCCATTAAATGCTTAAAGTCTCCCAGTCTCTCATCCAATCTGGTGATAATGATTTGATTCAACCATCAAGAAAATATAATATCTGGTGCTCAGACTAAGTGGTTAGGCCAAGTTTCAGTATTAACTTGACTGAATGCCTTCAGTACAGTATCCTTGTTGAGCACTTACTGAGGTGGGATTGGAACTACATGGATCTCCGTGATCTAATTAGTGATTCCCTGTTTGAAATGTTAATAGAACTTCTACTGGTTTAAGCTTGGCCCACTTAAGCCAATTTTTGTTTTTCTCAAGGGAATAGAAAGAAACATATGAACATTATTAGACATGAAGCTGTAGTTCAATGGACTTCAAGCTTCTGATTCTGTACATTGGGTCCTACTGCCACTGAACAATGTTTTTCCCATTGTATCAATCCATAGATCTAGGTCATTCTCTCATCTTCTTTCCTTAGAGCAAAACAGTGAATATAGCTAGTGAGTGTAATATTTTGTTACAAGCATAACACTACTCTTGAAAAAAGACAAATCACAACTGGATTTTGGTGATATATTTCAGTTGTGGCCCATTTTCTCTAACTAAAAAGTGGCAAATTTGAACTTCTATTCAGTAGTTCAAGTGTTTCAAAGAGCTGTTTCACACAGCATCAAGTGCAGGGGAAAAAAGAAAGACCTTGTATTTCTGAAAAAGTCCTAGACTTTTTTAACTCTATCATTGCATCTGCTCAGATAGAACAATTTCCTTTTTTCAAATACAAGTGTTCTTCAGAATGGAAGAGATTAATCTTTAAACTGCAATTATTATGAGTGTTTTAATTCCTCTTTCAGAACTTCAAAAATCTCTGCTTTCATGTTTCTTGTCTAGTTTCTTTTTTCTTCCAAAACAGACAAAACCTAAATTCATCTCAAATTCTGAGATAGCAATCTCAGCAGCAAATATTACAAAAGAAATAGTAAATTACTTAGGAAATGATGACTGAAAATTTCAATATCTCCAAGTTTCACATTTCCTTAAAAGTAACACATTCCTCCAGCTACAGAGTAGAAAAAGAACCTGGCTTGTGATCATTTGCTGAGATAATAGCATAATTTTCATTTAGCAGAGTGTACACTGAACACTTGCAAAATAGTGACTTATATTCCAGACAGGCTTGAGCAAATATTTATCCATGATACTCACATACACATTCAAAGAATTTGCAGCCTTTTTATGGATACATCACAAGGAAGAAAGAAAAAAAAAACACTAGGTTTTTTTTCTGGTTGATTGAGTATGACTTACTTGATCAATCCCAGAGATTTTCCACTCAGTATCTTAAAAGGCAAGGCATTTTTAATGATTGATAATGTTTCCCTTCAGTATAGCACTCCAAGAGTATAAAACTCTTCAGAATCAGCCACTGCAAGGGAAAATAATTCAATGCACTGTAATGCCAGCTACCACATATCATCCATCGGCTTTTTCAGTGGTAGCAAACCACTAGACATGAACATCAAGGACAGTCTGTATCTCAAAAGAGTCAGCTTGAGGCAGCTTAACTGTTTTACCATTGCTGTCTGTCATCTGAACTGTGCCATGCTGCTTTTGCTACTTCTAACTGATGTCAAAATGAAGAGCATAAAAGTAACGGAATAAACCACAAGAACTGAAGTAGTTCCTTTATCTAATAGTTTTATACCTACAAATTGCTTGACAAGAAAAACACTGGTCACAGGTTGTATTTGTGTAAAAAAAAAAAAATTGGTGACTATCATTGCTGAACAGTTTAAAGTTATTACGATCATATAATAAATTAAATCCTGAATATTATGTGCTGCACCTGTGGCTGCCCAGCAAATGGTCCCCAAAAAAGGGATCTTGTGCCACTGATGATCTGCAATTAATTCTCTTTAGTGAACCACACTTGCTTCTATTTTCAAGGTTTTTGTGTGCTTACTATTTTTGAGAACTAAATGGGAAAGGATTTGCAAAAAATGTTTTTAATACTCATGCTGATGTTGATTTTTGTCAGTGTGTTCTACATTTCTGAAATCTGTCGGACATACATCACCTTATCACTAGGACTGTAGTTTTTGGTTTGGGGCTTTTTGGATACTTTTCTGGGTGTCTTTTTTAAAGGGAAGCTCTTACCTGCACGATTTCCACCACTGCCATTAAATAGATCCTGTGATTTATGTACTTTGTCACTAGTATGTCATAGGAGTTGCAAGCTGGTCCCAGGAAATTTGTCATTGCTTTCATCGGCAAAGATAGTCTATATCACTGTTCGTACTGTAATCTGGCAGAAGTTTTATGTTTGTTTATTCATACAGCAGGTGGACAGACCCAGTTGAGCTTAAAGCACTATAATGGTTACAAATAGTTTTACTTAACTGAACACAATTTTATCATTTTATGTATCCATGATAAAGAGCACCATAGCAGTGGGAATGTAGTGGGAGTGCTGCTCAGTAACACACTTCATATTTGGTAAATGCTGGATTTACACACTCAGAGACCTACTGTGGCACAAGGGTGAGGTGGCCTGCTGACCACTCAGAACTGTGGACCTTGGGAACCTTAGAAAGCTACAGTAAGTGATCCTCTCTGGTTTGTTGTTTTTGTTTGGTTTTTTTTCCTTCAGAATAGGGAAAACATTCCAAATTCTTTGGAAGAAAATTCTCCAAATGATGATCTCTTCTCTAGATAAATTATCTCAGTATTAAAATTACATTTTTGTGTGTGAATATTTAATCTTGAGAAAAGTAAAGCAGGAAGTATAGCAAAATTCCTGAGCAATATTTTAAAATAGTTATAGATAAATTTACTGTTGCTTACAGCAAAATTGTAAGCCTTTTTTGTCGTTGTTTTTGTTTAGTGGTAGTAGTGGTTTACTTCAACTATAACCTTTTATTAAGCTTTCAGTGAAAGGTAAGAAAACTGTTATATCACTTGAAACTTGAATAATTTAGACTTTTAATACAAGTTTTCTTGGATCATCTTTCCATTTAATCCCATAGACATTTTTAAAGGAGTAAGCATATTTCCAATCCTAGACAGTAGAAAGGAAAATGTAAGTGTCTTCTCTGGAGAAAGTCAAACTATTTTGGTTCTTGCTTACAATGGAGTTTAATCTTGTTCTCCTTAAGAGAAAGAACATTATTTTGCACAAAGAGAGCACAAAAAATAAAATTAAAGAAATTGCAACTTCTATATCTATTGTATCTTTATTTGCAACTAGCTTTTCAGCTGAAATGTCCTCTGCTGAAAATAATATATTATAAACCATTATTTATACTGAGAGAGGCAGAATAAATTGCCCATGTATTGGAACAAGGTGAAGGAAAAATGATATAAACTACATATCCCAGTTATTGAGCTTTGAGGTATTTCTTTATTTGTTTGATCTATTCTTAGTTGTTTGAGGAGTTGTTTTATGACTGTTCAGGAGTTAATTCTTCCTCTTTTGTCTTATGAAATTGCTCTAACTTGTTTTCAGTTTAACAGTAGTCATTTGGATTGCAAGATGCATTTTCACACTTTAAAGTTTCTGGATAACCTGTGATTCATCCTCTTGTTTTTCTGATTTTATTTTATCTTAGAAATATTATATGCATTTAGTGATATATTAATATTTATTTCTGAAAAAGAAATTTAATCATTCTGCTCATAGTTCAGGATTACTGCACTTTGATGTAGGAGTTCTGCATCTGAATCCCTGAGTATCTAAAAAGTAATCTGCATGCAACAAGAGAGGTAAATGTATAAATGCCACAAAGATTGAAGTTTTTTCCTCCTATAAAATTATGGGCAAAAGCTTTATTAGCTTTTATTTTACCGTATGTCTCCAAATAATGATTATGACATTAATATGTTTTCTATACTGAATAAAGGAAATAAGCAACAAAATCAATATTAGTTTCAGAGGGACCTGTTCTACTCCTCTAGCCATAGCATTAAGATGTCATAGTTAGTTATGGTTTATAATGAGGTCACAGAAAACAGAAGAAATGATGGACTAAAGTGGATGACAGAAAATGAAGACCTCTCCCAGCTGATGAACACATATACTATTAATCCCTAGCAAAACAAATACAGGATGCAGTTGCTTGAGGGGAGGGGAAGGTGCAGACTTGGAAGCAAAAAGCTATTAGAAAAAAGAGGAAAAGAAACAGTAAAATTTAGAGACATGTAAATCGCAAATAAAGCTTTTACATTCTCCAATAGGTTTCTCTGTTATATGTAAAACACATTTTGAAATATACTTTCCCTTTTTCTGTGTTGCCTAACTCATAAACTCTTTCACTTTCTTCTTTCCAATACACTCAAATGTCCACTAATTGATTGTCCAGCATTCCTAAATAAGTAGCTTCTTATGAAGATAAAATTCAGAAATAAACTGATATCATCCAGTACTGCTGGATGAGATGGCATCATTTCAAACTTACTAACCTTCTATTGTGACTGCCCATGTTATTTTTATGGAGTTGTACTTTGAAAACCAAAACAAATTTCAAATTCTTTTATTAGTAGCTGTAGTTGATTAAAACATGGGAGAAATATGTTTTTGTTTGAATAATGCTTTGTTTGAATAAACACTTTGAATGTCATGCCTGGCTTTAAAGATTTGAAAAAGTGAATTAGACTTAGGCATGATGGGGAGTATATTTTTTTTTTTCTAATCTCCATTCCAAATCTAATTGCTGGGAAAAAATAAACAGGTCCACATGGTAAATCACATATGTATATACCTATCTATATATATTATATCTACTATATATATATAGTACATATATGTACAGTTACTTAAAAATGGAAGTGATTGTGCAGTAAAAAAATGGATATTAAACTGACAATCATGGGTTAAGAAACAATTAACCAGAGTTTTTGAAGTCTTTGAAAACAACAGGTGTTCCTCTCTCCTGCAAACAGCAAAAGCAACCTATTAATATGAAATAGTTTTCTAACAATACATGCAATGAAGAGCCAGAATGCAGCAAATGCTGGGGTTTTGATCAAACAAACCTCCTGGTGACAGTTTTGAAACCTTATCAATGAAAACCAGATTCAAGGAAGAACATACTTTTCCTAGAGAAAAGCCATATTCAAATATGGTTCTAAGCTCAGTTAAACATGGTCAGAGAAGAAGATGGCAAAGCAAGGAGTGATATATCAAACTCAGTGGGAAGATTCCAAAGAGTAGTAAAAGAGATAGCAACTCTAAATATTGTGGAAATGTACCTACATATTGTGAAAGTCTTTGGGAATGTTTAATATCAGCAGTACCCTATGCACTGACTATAGTGTTCTACAATGCAATGAACATGACAGCTGCTACAAGGGATTTGAGTAAATGGTAAATGCAAAACATTACTAAAAAATATCTAAAATACAAGTATAAGAAATTCTTCATTTTGTGGAAGAAACTCAAATTCTAATCAGCATTTCCTCAAGAATATACCCTCAGCGCTCAGAAATATTCAGTGCTTGTAAACCTGAATAGGTCTGGGTGGAGAAGGACTGTATTTAAATTTAGCAGCTTGCTCAAACAAAAGACAAAGTGTTTATTTATTCATTCTAGATTTTTTTTCAGGGAACAAATAAAACTAAAACCTTTTGTTCATTTATTTTTCATTCAGCTTCAAAAACAGAATATAGAGCTGATAGAAACTGAAAAGACTAATAGAAAGCTATTAGGGTGAGTAACAATTTGCATTAAAAATCTTGTATTAAAAATCTTAAAGAACACAACTGGTACTGTACTTCATGGCAGCATGACCCATATTTGGTTCTTTTTAAGAACATGCACGTGTCAGAGTTAGAATTCTGTGCAGAAAACAGATATGTAGCACAAATACATAAGAAAAAAGTGGCTGTTGGCATAGGCAAAGTGGATATATGAATGACATCCATGACCTCAATACAAGATTTATGTATGCCAGACTTCTGGAAAATAGGCAGGCAACGGTGACAGCTGCTGGTGTGGGAGCAGTTGTTCCTCACATTTTTCCATCTGCCAGGCAGCAGGAGCAAGAGCAAGCAGCTGAGCTTACCACAGCTTCCCTGTGGTTTTGTGTTCCTGCTCCAGCCATTCTCAGGTCCTCACCCATAGGGCTGCAAAATTTAATTTTTTCTGTGTTGTCAAAAGAGGTCTTGAGCCAGTTCTGGGGATCTTTCTGAATAACTTGAAAGAAAAAAAATATTGAGGCAGCAAAACTGCTGGCCATTCTCTTTTCGTCTTCATGATATTAAACCAAAAGGTTTCTGTGGGATATTTGTACATCTACGCTGTCTACACATGCACACACAAGTACATCCCTTCCTAACTTTGGTCAGAAAAGTTCTATGAAAGGTAGCCATAAGAATTATTAAGTGTTTCCAGGCTTCTAAATATGCAAGGAAGTTTTACTATTTCATGCTGTTGCAATCTTTTAGTTATCAAATCTAGGGTCTTACAGCTTTAGTATCTCAGAACTTGGGACAATCTGAGGTTTCTTTAGATGATGCTGGAAAACAACAGATGATCTAAATGACATCAGGTCTATCTTTTGACCCTCTGTCAATCACTCTTTAAATAAACAAATGTTTCTTATTCATATGCATAAGCTTCTCACCCTCATTCAGAAGTCAGATTATCTCAGCTACCAGAAGGGGAATACATAAATCCTGTTAGATAGCTTGCTTTAAAATGAAATAAGTCACCCAACACAGCTTTATCAGCAGCTATTCTGTTTGTCTAGTTAGCAGATGAAGCACTTTGGCATGTTTCTAAGCTTTTCTAGCTAAGTTACGCAAACTGGCACGCAGAGTACAGTTGCTACAGCAAAAGCACAATTACACTCTAGACCCCTCTCCTCTTCCTCTATGCTGCCCTCACTAGGAGTAAACCCAACTAAACAAATAAACACTGCAAAATTAAATTGGGATCTACTTCATGTAGGAGTGGGGAGGAGGGAATGAACAGCTGTTATCACTTGTGAAAGAGTTGGATGTGTTGATTTACACTATTGATTTTCCCACCAAAGTAGTTTAGGCAGAGGAACAGCTCCCTTAAGGGAATTATCAGTGGCATGATGGAGAACCAAGCAGACAGGTGCGGAGATGAGATAAGCATGAAGGGTTTCATAAAAATCATACAGGTGAGAACCTGATGGATAAATAATTTAGACAGCAGTGAGGTTTAAACTGAAACCAAAGTAGACTCAAAGAATCATAGTATGGTGAGAGTTGGAAGGAAAACTTCCCCTAGACCTGGTTTACATGTTATAATAAAGAACTTCCACCTAATCTATGCTGCCTTGAAGGGTGAGGCATCCCCTACTAAGGGATGAACATGAAATTGGTGCTTCACAGGAAGGGAGTCAGCTCCAGGCTCCATTATAATCCTGGCAACAACGGAAAATAATTCATATCCTTGATATTCTTTCTACCCATCCTTCCTTCTGCCACTTAATGCTGTACTTTTACTTCCTCATTTTGTGACATACTACAACAATGCATCTCTCATTCAGCAGCTTCAACTCACTTTGTGTTGTCCTTTTCTAAGAAGAAGAGGAACTCATCGTGAATGTGGAAAATGCCAGAACTAGGGAATTAGGGTGGAAAAAAAAATGGAAGTCAAGAACAAAGAAAGTATTATGATTTGCTCTAATCACAGAGGAGAGAGTGAGCTCTCCATGGATTACAAATCTCAGGTTCAAAATATTCCCCAAAATGTGATTAAAACCAAATAAGATTAACTGTTGATACCAAAAACATGATATGTTTTATTTAACAGTAAAAGAGGCAAAGAGAAAGAAAGAAAGAGAAAAAAATAAATAGAAGGTGGGGCGGTGGGAGGGGAGGAGGGAGGCTGGAAGAGCGACAGAGAGAGTTTAAGGGGAAAAATATCACCACTGCGTGGGTCCCAAGGATGTCTGGTTGGTCCTCTCCATCTGGTCTTCTTGGTGGTGAGGGTCCCTAATAGAAACATATAGAATCCAAAGGATTAATATATATTTGGGCCAAGTGAGAACACCCAGGTGCCTCCTCTGGGGAGGGCAAGTTTGACACTCTCTCTTGCAAGACTGTGGATCACTTGCATAATTTTGCATCACACGCAGTGATCTTGTGCAAGGCCTCAGGAATAAGTCTGGGGACAGTTTCAGGGGTCTTTGATAGATTGTGACACCTCCTCTGCTGCCGCTTCACGTGCCTGTCCTGTGGATGTGGCGTTCCCAGGGTGGTGGGGTGGTTTCACAGCTAAGCCGGTTTGTGTAAGAGACGATGGGTATTCACTGCCTCTGACCAGAAGTTCCACCACACACCCAAGACCCTCCTCCTCCCCCCTTTGGTGGGCGGGTCTGTGCAAGCCTGGCAGCAGACAAGTTTGGAGGTGTGGCCTCAACCCCAAAGCTGCTGGACTTTATCCTACTGTGGAAATTTCCTCCCAGCCTTATACCTCACTTCCCAGAGCTGAGACACTTAAAATAATAGTGTCGCTTTTTCTTATCGCAGATAGCCTTAGGTGGTTTTACTCACAGTTCAGGGCCTCAGCCCACAGGCCCTATTCAGGGTGCAATAGTTTTCCATGCAGGTTTTGTTATAGAGTTTTGTTATGAGGCAAAAGTCCTTCATAAAAATACTTAAGCCATAAACTATAACATTTCAGTCTCTGACAGGAGGTATAAACCAAACTGCTTAATTTATACCTCTGGAAAAATTATAATCATGTTTTTTCTTGCCGTAGAAACACACTTCCACAGAGAAAATCATATCTGTATGGATATTCACTTATGTGACTGTGGTAAAAGGTCAGGCCATAAATACTTGAAATATGCAGATGAATTGTAAGAAGTTTGAAGAAAAACAATGGGGTTGATCAGACATTCCCATTGAGAGCTGATATAGTCTATCTAGAGGAGAAGTTGGAAGGGAAATGTTAAATCTTTAAATACATAGAAGACAGCTGTAAAGCAAAAGGGTATAATCTGTTCTCTGTGTGCACTGTCAACAGAATGAGAATAATGGATTTGAAAGGGAATAATGCAGTTTAATGTCCTAATCAGGAGGGGAAAAAAAAAAAAGATTAATGGTAAAGGTAGTTATACACTTTAATGAAATGCCTTGAAAAAATATAATATCTCCATCACCGGAAATTTTAAAACAAGGAAGAAAAATATGTTATGAAAGTTGATAATTGTCATGGTTTAACCCCAACCTGCAACTCTTTATCACACAGTCAGGATGTTACTCACTCCAATCCCCACCTTCTCCCTGGTGGGGAGGAGAATTAGAGAAAGAAAAGTAAACCTAATACATTGCAATGAAAAGAGTTTAATAATGGAAGCAAAATAATTATGATGCTACTAGTACTACTGGTATTACTACTACTACTAGTACTACTAGTACTAGTAGTACTACTACTACTACTAACTTATAAAAGTATTGATAATTGCAATGAAAAAGAGAGAGTGAGAAAATTAAGAATCATCCGCTGTAGTGGGAGATCAGGTACAAAACTATGTCAGGAACCTGAAGGCATACAAGTCCATGAAACCTGATGAGATACATCCAAGGGTCCTGAGGGAGTCAGCTGAGGAAATGACTAAGCCACTATCCACCATATTTGAGCAGACTTGGCAGACTGGAGAAGTTCCCAGTGACTTGAAAAGGGGAAATATAATCCCTATTTTTAAAAAGGGAAATAGGGAAGACCCAAGGAACTACAGGCCTGTCATCCTTGGTGCCCAACAAGATCATGGAGCAAATCCTCCTGGAAACTATGCTAGGACATATGGAAAACAAGGAGATAATTGGTGACAGCCATCACAGCTTCCGTAAGAGCAAATTGTGCCTGACAAATTTCTAGTCCACCTATGATGAGGTTACAACAATGATGAAAGAGGGAAGAGCAACTGATGTCATCTATCAGAACCTGTACAAAGTATTTGATATTGTCCTGTGTGACATCCTTTTCTCTAAAGACATGGATTTGATGGGTTGACTACTCAGTGGTGAAGGAATTGGCTGGATGGTTACACTCAACGAGCTGTGGTCAATGGCTCCATGTCCCAGTGGAGACCACTGATGAGTGGTGTTCCTCAGGAGCTGGTTTTGGGACCAGCACTAGTTAACATCTTTGACACAGACAGTGCACTGTCAGCAAGTCTGCCAACACCAAACTATGTGGTGCAGTCAACATGCTGGAGGGAAGTAGTGCCAACCAAAGAGACCTTGTCAGGCTCAAAAGGTGGGGGTGTATGCAGCCCCTCATGCAGTTCAGCAGGGATAAGTGCAAGGTCCTGTGCCTGAGTTGGGGCAATCACAAGCAGAAGTACAGAGTGGGAGATGAAGGGACTGAGAGCAGCCCTGAGGAGAAGGACTTAGGGTTGTTAGTGGATGAGAAGCTGAACATGTCTTGGCAGTGTGCACTCACAGCCCGGAAAGTATATTATATCCTGGGCTGCATCAAAAGCAGCATGGCCGGCACATTGAGAGAAGTGATTCTCTCCCTCTACTCCACTCTTTTGAGAGACAACCTGGATTTCTGCATCCAGCTTTGGGACTCACAACATAGGAAGAATGTGGACCTGCTGGGGTGAGTCCAGAGGAGGGCCATGAAGATGATCAGAGAGCTGAAACACCTCTCATATGTGGACGGGCTGAGAGAGTTAGGCTTTACCAGACTGGAGACAAGAAGTCTGGGGAGACCTTATTGCAGCCTTCCAGTACCTGAAGGGAGTCTATAAAAAGGCTGGAGAGAGACTTTTTGCAAGGGCGTGTAGTGATAGGACAAGGGGTGATGGCTTCAAACTGAAAGAGAGTGGGTTTAGACCAGATATTAGAAAGCCATTCTTACTGTGACAGGGGTGAGGCACTGGAACAGGTTGCCCAGAGAAGTTTAGGATAGCCCATCTCTGAAAGTGTTCAAGGCCAGGCTGGAGTGGGCTTTGAACAGCCTGGTCTAGTGGAAGCTGGCCCTGCCCATGAAAAGGGGGTTGGTACTAGTTCATCTTTAAGGTTACTTTCAAACCAAGTCATTCTATGATTCTCTGGAATAACACCTGAGAGAAAGAAGTGATGCACAATACAATTGGTCACTACCCACTGACCAATGCCCAGCCTGTCTCTGAGCAGTTCCTGGTCAATTCAACCCCAATTTATAAACTCAGCATGACGTTCTGTGGTGTGGAATATCTCTTTGGCCAGCTGACCTGGCCATACTTCCTTCCAGCTCTTTGTGCAACTCCTCGCTGGCACCACATGAGAAACAGAAAAGCTTTTTGTAAGTCCTAGTGAGCACTACTTAGCAACAACCAGAACATCGCTGTGTCATCAACATTATTCTCATCGTAAATCCAAAACACAGCACTGTACCCACTACTGAGACAAAAATTCACTCTATTTCAGCTGCAACCAGATTCATACATACATCACAGACTCTCAAGATCTCATTTCTATGACTCCCAGGTGAATAAAAAATAGGATTAAATTTCACTGTGTACATCTATATGGTGATATATATATTTGTATGTATATATTTGGATATGCAGATACTCAAATTTTCTAAAGACTATAGCCAATTTTTCTCACTAACGTAACAGTTAACTAAAATAATTAAGATTTTTTTTGCCTGGAACACAAAGTGTGATAGTAAGGAATATAAGAATGTTCAATTTTTCAGAGGATTAGACAACTAAAGGAAGGTACCTAATAGGCCTTAAAAATGTGTGTAACAACTAATGACCTTTCTGTCATTAAAGTAATTGAGACATATACTAACAAAGTCAATTTTTTCACCAATTTCTTCTAGACTGAAGCAAAAGTGATTAATGAAATATCTCTGTTAATGGGGTGCTAAGTCAGCAAATGTTGGTTTACAGCCTATGGAGTTCATTAGCACATGCTTTATCCTCAGCTGGAGTCCTGCTGATTTGTATACAGTTTTGTAACATTCAGATATATCAATCCCCTTTCAAATGATCAAATATGTGGAATAATCACAGAAGGTTTTCATTAGGCCTCTTTACCCTTCAGAAAATATTTCCTTCCTCATGACATTTGTTTAAGCATAATGTTTTCCCATGTTAATGTAAAACATGAGGATACGTATTCTTTGTTGTAGTCTAGTGCTGTAATGGGTGGACTGACTGATCCCAGCAAGACGTTTCTTACCTTCTCCCATGTTATTTCCTGGAAAAAAGCAATTACATTGTTAAGAGTCCTGATATATTTTTAAAGAGTCTGCAACTCAGTTTTTTTAACAAAGGAAATGATCTGGAAACCCTAGATAATTTCCTAAAATCTGACAACCTAGACTTTGACCATGGTGGAGATGCAGATAAAATATAGCTTGTTCATATCAGTATTTCAAATTATCTTGAATTAAAAAAAATAGTGCAATTGTTTCAATTTCAGGGCTACATGGAGAAATTATTTTTGCAGTAATAAATCAAAAAGAGTTCAACTGGATATATTTATTGTAAGACAGAAAAGATAAAAGAGCTTTCAGAAGCAAAACAACACAATCACTTGCTCTGTGACATTTCTCAGTAGGAGCATCCATTGGCAGCTGTTCAACACCATTTGTAAGCTAATATTAAATTAAGTCTACATGTAGGCAGTTGTTAACCATACTCTTTCACCTAAATATTGACAAGTCTGGGGTGATTTAAAACCAAAAAATTATATTTTACATCTGAACTCCTTGCCTCATGAACTTTAAACTACTTAAGCAATCTTCCAGTCTTCTTTACTTTCATGCAGCTACAATTCAGAATTATATTTAAATCAAAGAACTTCAGAGCATACATATCACAGAATTGCCATGGGATAGTTTCTTCTTTCCCAGCCTGCAAATTGATTGGTGTCATTAAGAACAGACAGACAAATAACAAGATGCTGTTTATCATGTGTTGACTTTTGGAGTGATTGAATAAGACCGGACTGGTCAAAAATGAAATCTGATGTAGAATTTGAGGTGTGTACTTAAAGATGTTCAGGAGTTTCAGCCTGAAATATCCACTCACCAAGACTGCCAGAACCTAGGCAGAAATCAGTGATAAGTATTTGGACCATTTTTTCTCTAATGACTTAGAGAAATAATTATCTACTTTAATATCTAATAATTTTTGATTTCGCTACAATTTAAGTGTTTTCAGTGTTTCAATTTCTGCTTTGTCAGGTTCAGAAAATTATTTCAAATAAGCATCCTAATATTAACTGCAATTTCATTAAAGCTTAAATGACCATATTTTTCTTGTATTAAGGTTTATATGGGAACAGTTTGTGAGTATGCTTGAATTCAGGCAATTTAATACTCAGAAGAAATACTTTTTGGTCAATGTGCTTTGTGGTTTTCACCCAGTTCTAGTGTTTCTTCAACAATAAAAATGCACAAAGTAGTAGAGCAAGTACATTGCTTGCCTGGGAGCTTCACAATTGTTCTTCACTTGTAAAGAAAGTGAAGCACACTTGGGTAAGATCGGGGTTTTCCAGATCAGAAATCTCAGTCTCCTAAAGTCTCCTCTCTCATGCTTTTATAAACAATCGGACACAAGAAAAACAGTTTGTTTTACTTTACTCCAAAAAATAGGCATGTGTAAAGCCATTTCTTGTAGAATATGCTACTCCTCCTAGAAATCCATAAAAGTGTCTTGAAGTGATAAAAATGTCTTTTAAAATTAATAGATAAATGGAATATTGCACTTTTCCTTAAAATAATCTTATATTTTACCTTGATATTTTTATTTAATAAATGGAAAAAAATTAATTTCTTCCTTCTTCCCTTAATGACTGTGTTATGGTGTACTGTCATAGCTCAATATGCAATACAATAATGAGGCACACATGATACTTGTGAAGGTCCTTAGGTCAGTGCTATTTCTTCTGAACTCTAAATGTTTTTAATTTTTGTGTTAGATGCAGCCACATACCACAAAATTATTTGCTGTAGTAAGAGAAATAGAGTTCAGATCCATCTAATGCAGACTTAGTAAATACATTGATTTATAAATAATAAAAGCACCATACCATGTTGGCTACGAAACAAAACAACAAAAAAAGAAAGAAATAATCGTAAAATATGTATCAGAGAAGAAAGGATTTAAAGAAAGATAAGCTATTAAAAAGAACTGTTGGTTTTGGTTTGTTTTTTGGGGTTTTTTTTGTTTGTTTTAAGATAAAGTCATCTCTTCTGAGGAAGAAGTGTTTGAAAGGAAAACAGAATATTCTGCATTATAGACCAGACAGCTTATTTAGTCAGGTTCAGGTTAGCAGAAAAAGGTACGTACTCCTTAAAACAATTAATTAAATATATAAGCCAGTTTATTGATTTGATAAGTAAGGAGGAAAGGTAACAATAGGAAAAAAGAATTTAAGGGATCGTGGAATTAAGACTGTAGGAGCAAGGCCTATGATCACTTATAGCCTGGGTTTTGTTTCTCTTAGGACTTTATATCTGACAAGTGACAGACCCTTTGCTGTATGGTTGATTACTTTGGTAATCTAGCTGTGTTAAGAATGGATACATAACCATCTGAGAAAAAAAAGAAAGAAAATCAATGACGGATCTGAAAAGTAGGTGAAATTTTTCTAAAGTTTTCAGACATTTTCGTCAGTGCCTGGTCTAGCACATTTTGTCATGCTGGTATTCTTATCTTCAGTTCATAGCAGGAGGCTCTGTGACTTGAGGTTTCTATTGCTTCTATTGCTGTTGGCTACTACTTTCTGTACATAGGGCTTTATAAGCTGTCAAGGGCTAAGCTAGTTCATACAGCAGTTCTTTGTTACAAAATAGCTTATTTGTTCATACAGATGGTCTTTGAATTAAACTTAAAGATACTGTCTTCTTACGTTTTATATCCAAGGGTAAAAGGAATACTTTTTTATGTGTGATGGTAGTATACTGTCCTTGACCCTATGTGTACTGCAACCATCCTAAGCCATGACCTACAAGATCAATGAAAACAAAGTGTTTTAGACTTTGATCTGAGGAATATAGCACCATAATTTAAAACAAAGTGAAGTATGATTTGAGCACAATCTATTCTTCACTGGTTACAGAAGTTCACCTACAGAAAGTTTTTCAAAGTAGGAAAGTCAAATGTGACCAGGTGTTTGTGACAGTGGAACTAATGAAGACTTCTTCCAGATGCATTTCTTTTCCCTGAAGCTTTACCTACTGTATTCCAGTGGAAGTGTACATAAGCAGGTTCTTATGAAAAATTGCAAGGAAGAAACCAACTGAGGTTAGCTGATTTTGAAGAAAGTATTGACTGAGTTCTTTCTGCTGTTTCCTCATTGGCAGCTGAAATTTGCATCTAGTGGCTCATTTTCAAGAAATATGAGACCTTTTATCAGTTCCTGTGAAAATGGGCATTACACTTAACAGTTTAGAGTGCTATAAGGAACAGACTTTTGGCAATACAAATGGACATCATAGACATCCCAACAATATAGTATTTCAAATGTGTGTGTAGTAGTAGCATGAGATTTTTCTCTTCTCAGCCCTAGAACACTCACATCACCTTCAAAGGAATTCATAGAATCTCTCAAGCTTGTATATGTGCATGTGTTTGTGCCTGTATAAATACATATACATATAACTATACACTCACTGGAGGGACAACACACAAATATCTCTGTGTTCAAGCTTGATGATGAGAAAACACAGGTTTTAGAAGAGCACTTTATCAACTTTCCAACTCCCCATGAAGAAATGTTTCTTCTAAAAGACACAGAAAATGACAAGGAGTGTCAACTGGATGGCTCACATTTTATCATTATAGATTTGCACATTTTCAATAGCTTTGTGTAACCTAATAGATGTTTTTTACCACAGCTACAAGTTAATTAATCTTTGATGGTACAAAATCAAACACAAGGCAATGCTACACTGAAATTCACTTACTCTGTGTGTTTGCCATTTTAATTAAGAGACTAATTTTCAGTCCTTTCTTCCAGTCCTTCTCCTGTTTGTGAAATATAAATTCAGACAACCTGGCAGAGATATAAGTGAATGATGTATGTAACTTAAAGAGAAATGAATGCTCTGCATTAGTGTAGTAGAATGAGTAATTCTTGCACAGGATCCAATGCCAAAGAAATTTGCTAGGTGGAAGAATCTGAGGATCTTATGCAGCTGCTATGAAATTTACCACACAGGAATCTTTAATTTTAGTTCTCTGAAAGATATGACTCAACAGCAACTAGTTCATAGAAACACGAAGAAAACCCAACAAACCAAATTACTACATAATAACAGTATAAAATATAATAATACAGAATAGTTTAGAAGGTAAAAGATAATTTTCTGAAGAATTCAAAAATCCCTTACAAATTATTGTAATATGAACACTTACTGTAAACTGAACACTCCTAGTAGTGGTGGTGTATACCATGAGAATATCTTTCCTTTCATATTTTATGACATACAACCCATTACTTCTTTTATTTATTGACTTTTTTCTAAGAAGCCTGCAACTGCTGAAGAAACAGGCAGTTTCCTGAGGAAACAGAGTTTTAAATATAAAGAGTTTAATTGATAATATAGGTAAAATTATTTTATTTATACTTAATATTATTTTGTAATGTAGTTTATCCCTCAGTGTCTCCTAAAGCAAAAATCAATCACTATGGATTTATTTCTCCACCATTTCACAAAATATCAGTTCAGTTTGCCTCGATGGAACTAGATTCATTTTGTTACCTAGCTAAAGAAGTGGAAGTTGGCTTGGATTGCTGCCCAGCATGTAGAGTCTCTCCCTGATGCACCAAAAATGGGAATCAGATTGAAGGAGGTAGCTGGTTTTACTGAGTGAAAACTCTGGAGTACAGAGCTTTTAATTTACCATATTTTGAATTCAGATGAAAGTAACCAATTAGCTGAAATGGTAATTAACCCCATCTAAGTAAATAAATAAATAAATAATTACACTGTCGAACACTGTTGACTCTGTATAGAGGAATAGTAATTATAGATATCACTGTCAAGAGTTCAAATCCACATTTATCAAAATATAATAGAATCTAAGCTATTAAAGTCATTTCTTCATGCTGGACAAGAAAGTACTGTGGGACTTTGGATCATGCAAGGCTACGGTGGGTGCTATTTGACTTTTTTATGATTATTGTTAAAGTTGCAGCAAACAGTGCTTCTCAGTTAGGCTGAGCATAATGAGCAAACATAAGATTTTCAGGAGAATAAACTAAATATACGAGAACACAGTCTGATTTTGAAAAACATATATGATGCATTTATGTCATGCTTTAACCCCAGTCAGCAGCCAAGCCCCATGCAGCTACTTGCTCACTCCCCTGCAGTGGTATCAGGGAGAGAATTGGAAGGGTGAAAGGTAAAGAACTCGTGGATTGAGATGAAGAGAGCTTAATAGCAAAAGCAAAATTCACACACACAGGCAGAACAAAACAAAGAATTAATTCACTGCAGGCAGGTGTTCAGCCATCTCCAGGAGAGCAGGGCCCCATCACCCAGAATGCTGACTTGGGAAGACAAATGCCATCACTCCAAATATCCCCCCCTTCCCTTCCTCCTTCTTCCCACCACTTTATATACAGAGCGTGATGTCATATGGTCTGGAATATTCCTTGGGCCAGTTTGGATCACCTGTTCTGGATGTGTCTCCTCCCAGCCTCCCATGTACCACCAGTTTCCACACCAGTATGGCACTATGAAAAGCAGAAAAGGCCTTGGCTCTGTGTGAACCCTGCTCAGCAACAACAAAAACATCTCTGTATTACCAACCTTGTGTTCAGCACAAATCTACTTGCAAAGCTAGATGGAAGTATGAAACCATTTTAAAATGAACATTTCATAATTTTAGTTTTACATTGGGCAATAGGTGTGAAATAATTCATCTCATTATCACATTCTGGCTAAGACTGGTCCAAGTACAAATATCCCTGAGAAGAAGTCACAAAAAGTGTATCCTATAATCCCTTCTGTCCTTTCATAGTACCATCTGTAGTGGAGAACTAAATGAACATTTTTGAAAATACCAAAAATGCAAGAATCCTAGACCAGCTGACTTTAATGAAAAATTCTATGAACTTAAATCCTTAAACACTACCCTCAGGAATCTTCTGTTTTCAAGAATTACACTTTAAGAAAAGAAATTCAAAGCAATGAACAGGAAAGATGACCAATATCTATGACCAGTCTGGAGCTGATTCTAAAGCTCAGCAGAAATATATGCTATTTCTAATTTTGTTGTTAATCTAGTTTGCTAGGAAATGCCAGAGAACATTTGCTTCTTAGAGTATTTCAACTCTATTGCCACTTACAATAAAGCTGTAATGATTCATAAGTATATCTGAATTCACTATTTGCCTATTTCAAAGGACATTTTAATAGCCTATTTTTCACTGTTCTTAATAGAAAGCAAGTTGATAAAGCATTTGTATTGTATGCAAGGGGCTTTGATTTAAAGAAGTGCTCAGTGGAATCACACATCTTACACTGAATTTTTCATATTTTTTATAGAATTTCATTTGCAAATGAATCTGGTGAAGAAAATCTAACTGAAAAAGCATCATCATAATGTTGAATACTGAAAAATAAAACCATCAGTATATGTCTACCCAAATTATAAACATTACATTAATATGGCCAACATTACATCCAAAGGCATCATTATGTAAATACGTTGAAAGTCTATTATAAAAGCATTTAATGTACAATATTATGGAGACAGAAATAGTTTTTGTAATGCTATCAACTATTTATTCAATGTCAGTGAGAGTTCAGCTTGTTAGACATTATTTTGAATACAAAAATTTTGTGATACTAAGAAATTGACAGTACAAATACAATTGTTGCACTGTTTCAGATCTGAATAATGCTACTCCTCTGTGAGAAAATTTCAGGTTACAATTTTCATAAATTTCTTTCTAATGCGGGGATCTGGGCAGATAAGAGGAATAAAAAGAAATAGGCAGACACTGTATTCAAACAATGAAGGAATAATGATTTTGCTAGAAAATGCTATAATTAAAGACTATTGTAAATGTTTGTTTTGTCAAGGTAAAAAGCCAAAAGTATAAGAAGATGGCTTACTCAAACAATGCACAGGTGACAGGCACAGCTTTTATGTGCCAAAAAATGAAGAACATCTCAAAGGGCAAGATTACACAGCTACTTGATAATTTCATGCCTCTTTTTCTGTAGACATAAAAATATGAAGTCGATGGGAAACTAACTGAACAATAGTTTGCTACTTCAGATTAGTAGTTTAAATTGTATCACCTCAATAAAGCAGGATATTTGCAGATTGTGGTCTATTTTGTGTCTGAAACGATACAAATTCAAATGCAAACTCCAAGACTATTGGAAGTTTACAAGAAATTAAGAAGTTTGTAAGAAATCTGTAAGAAATTATTTTAAACAATGCAGCAAATTATATTGCCTCAGTTCTAAGCAGTTGTCAAGAAACAGTAAACAAACTTAAATGAAATAAGAACTGTGTTTATGTGCCTGTGGGTATATATATACAGTCAAGTACATAAATATCGGTCCAGAAAAGAACAAAGAAAAATGTGATCAAGCAAAAAAGAACAGTTTTGGATTGCCTTTAGCTACAGGCTGATGGCAAGCTGAATATCAGTCAGCAGTGCCCTGGCAGCCAGGAGGGCCAACTGTGTCCTGGGGGGCATCAGGCGCAGCATTGCCAGTCGGGCAAGGGAGGGAATTGTCCCGCTCTGCTCTGCACTGGGGTGGTCTCACCATGAGTGCTGGGGGCAGTTTTGGATGCCACAATGTAAGAAAGGCATTAAACTATTAGAGAGTGCCCAAAGAAGGGCCACGAGGATGGTGAAGGGTCTGGAGGGGAAGCTGTATGAGGAGCAGCTGAGATGATTTGGTCTGTGCAGCCTGAAGAAGAGGAGACCAAGGGGAGACCTCATTGTGATCTTCAAGATCCTCACATGCGGAAGTGAAGGGGTAGGTACTGATCTCTTCTCTCTCGTGACCAGTGACAGAACTTGAGGAAATGGCATGAAGCTGAATTAGAGGAGGTTTAGGCTGGATATCAGTTCTTCACCCAGAGGGTGTTTGGGCACTGTAACAGGCTCCCCAGGGAAGTGGTCACAGCACCAGCCAGAGTTCAAGAAGTATTTGTACAATACTCTCAGGCTCATGGTGTGATTCTTGGGATGTCCTGTGCAGGGCCAGAAGTTGGACTTGACGATCTTGATGGGTCCCTTCCAACTCAGCATATTCTTTGATTATATGATTCCATATACTTCTGAACATCCTATGAGTACAATATAAGCTGTTTTCTCTAATTATTATTTTAGAATACCCACTTAAAGGTAAAGAGTAAAACAAGAACTATTTGCATAATACAATTTTCTGAAAAATATTAATCTGTTTTTACTTTATAAGTGCTATCTGATTTGTGCATTATTAGAAATCCTCTATCTTTGAAAAGTTAAATCTCAGAACAATGCCAAAGATACCTCAGTCTGAAGTCCTGGTCTTTCACTAAAGTTTTTCATTTCTCCAGACCTTCTCATTGCAGTCTTGAGGCCCTGTTCATTGTAGAATCATAGAATCGTAGAATATCCTGAGTTGGAAGGGACCAACAAGGATCATTGAACTATGGCTCTACAAAGCAGTAGCTCTACAAAGCAGTAGCTCTACAAGTGTTATAGTAACCCATCCTTGATGTTGTGTAACATTTACAGCAGCTGACCACAGCATCACTAAGTACAGATAAATCATTCCCTAAGAATCCATGTTATACATACAGTCAAACTATGTTATTACAAGTCAAGAGTTGCCCAGACAAACCTTGCAAGTGCCTTCTACAAATTCAAGTTTCAGAAATTCAGTCTTTCTTGGGTGAGACCTTAAGGTGTGAAATAAGAGAGGAAAACAAGAAAAAACCACCATCCCCATCTGTGACTTTTTAGATTGGTGCATGTTGATGTCAATGAGAATATAGGACTGAGAGAAAAATAGTAATGCTTCTACATCCAACAAGAATTATATAAATATTATTGGGAAAACAGCTCTTAAAACCACTGGGATGCTCCAGCTATGTAATTAATAATTTACTGAATAGTTCCCCAGTACAAAAGATCTGTGACATTCAGTAAACATTAAACTCCACGAGAAACATCACACACTTGAGACAGACCATACAATAAATCATGAGCTCACTTGAGCACATAAGTTCAGACACTCTTGAAGCTCAAGAGTATTTCTGTAGTTAATTGACATAATCTCTGCAGGGAGGATATTTTTAAAAGCAGGATTAGATTACACACAGTTACCCTTGAAACTGAGAAAAAATGGTGTGAAAGAAAATGTTATCAGGCAGTCATTTACTTTTTGAAGTTTATTAGGAGGTTCAGACATCCTAGTAAATTGCCATTCCACTCAGAAAATTAGTCTGCTTTTGTAAAAGGAAGGGTGTGAGTGCATGAAACAGTATTCACAGAGGATGAACATGGAGATAATACTGTTCTGATTTTCTTGACCTTTAAAAGCAAGAGACATGGTCATTTTTATAGACTGTAATAACTCTAAACTATATTCTGCTAAAAACTCTCCAGGGTCAAAAGCTTCCCTACAAACATCTATGTTAGGAACAACCTAAGTTTCCAAGTAAGTTTTGGAATTTTTGTGACCTTAGCAGTTTAAGTGACAATGTGTCAGACTCACCAACTACGCCCTGTAGGAGGGAATCAGGGCTCTCTGTCCAGCCTAGTTCTCCCAGCTGGCAAGTACAATCCTTTAATTCAAAAGAAACAGACTTTTACTTATTCCCTACAGATATGAGCATCTGTGCGGTCTCCCAGTTTCTCTCTGAAGACATCTTTTTCTTGTGGCTGTTATAATATTTAAAATAGTATTCACTGTGTTTATACATATATATATATATGTACATACACATTGCCCATTTTCTAGTTTTTGCTCTTGTTTGACTGTAAGTGAAGCATAAATCTTATGTCAAGATTTCTTTACTTGAAACGTCATCTGTTTTTTTAAGATGAAGTGACTCCAAAAGATGCTAGATGAATTAAAGAATATTTTTTTTAAAAGGGATAATTTTCAAATATGTGGTATTTCATAGCCTGGACTTTGGCCTTCACAGCATGTGCAAATTTTTCACTGTTGCTTAATTGTGATTTAAAAACAATTTGCTATGCAAAATAAAGAGAAAAAAACCATTTTAGCATATAACAGAAGTCTGCTTGTAACCTTCACCATGCAGCTGTTCTTTATCAGAGTATTTTTGATGACCTGTAACTCAAAAAACAGCTTGACAGATTTAAATTCACAATTTGCGGGAAATATACACATTTGGGTGCCACTCTGCAACAAATCCATTTCCACTGCAGAGGCGATAATCTACATAAACCATACAAACCTTCATATCTAGGATTAGCTCTTGTTAATCCTCTTTTTACTTCTCTCCACCATCTTTCCGCTCCCTGCTGCACCAAGCATAAATGATTTGCTTTCATATTTTAAGTCCTTATGACCTATCTCTGCCCAACCTTTCATCTCTCCTGTGATAGCAAGACACTGACCCCCACCTACAGTTTTGCACGCAGTACCTGTATGTATTTGGTGATATTTAGCTGCTTTTCAACAAAGAAATTCCCTCCTTTTCCCAAATCATCTTGAGGGAATGAGCAGTATATTCTTTTCATTCTGACCTCTCATATCTTCAAAATGATGACATTATCTTTCTTCAAGTCCCTTAAATCTATTCTGTGCTTTACAGCCAATTACAGGTAGGTAAATGAGATGTTGTGACTCAGGTGTATCCCTTGCATAATTTCCCCCATTCTGGATATCTGTAAGTCCACTTCATCTACTAATATAGTAGTACATAGCTGTGTTGGTTTTCCTGATACTGCTCATTCTCTGTATTTGATTTCTGCAGGGATAATTTTCATCAGAATCAATCAAACACATTTTTTTCCTTTCTTCTTTTCAGAATGTTGAGATTCTAATATGTCAGGCTTTGGAAAATTTCAAGCATCCTGAAATGCGTTGTAGTGTCTAATGCCAGAATGAATACATGGATTCTAGTGCTTGATTCATAAACAGTAATATGTCATTCTAGAGGCTCTGACAGAATTTTCTGACAAAAAAATATGTTACTGACATGGAGAAATTCCATCTTAGAGTATGAGTTACATATTAAAGTAATTTATCTTCTTCCTGAAAGTCTAAAGTACCCTCTCACTTGGCAGCTGGTAACCTAAAGAAATTAGGGGCATTGGTTTACTCTGACCACAGACTCTGAAGTGTGATAACTGCTCATACATCTCTTCTTATTTATCAACAGGCCTTTTCATGACTGCCTCACCTCATATCCCATCTTTATTGAAATCCTAATATTCAACTCATTTTTCTAAAATTAGTAAAAAATACAGCTAATAGAAAAGAAATAAATTAATCTAAGTGAACAGGTGCTGTCTTCTACTTTGACATACACCAGCATTTTGGAAATTAAATGTAAACTTTACACTGTTCATCTTCCCCTTTTTTCCTATGATAAAAACTATTTTATGACTACTAAACAATCACTGTAGTTGATGTTTGTCTGTTTTCACTAGAAAAAAGACATACAGACGTACATCAGGCAGACCTGACACAGAGTGCATCAAGCTGGAATGTCATGCCAATTTAGGCCTTTATAGCATTAAAAAACCAACAGCTTATGCCTTTCCAATACAATGCAATCATATATATTTCAGTAACATGTCATTAAAGTATAAATTAACTATGCTCTTCCTTGTTGAAAATAATAGAAAATCTTTTCAGACTCCCTGTGCTACAGGTGCTATCTATTGAGGGGCTAACAGAAAAGGTTAGAAACACAGCCTTCCATTTTTTGAGACTTGTGTCATTTGTCAACCTCAATTTCCATGTAACAAGCAATAAGATGAAATGATAAAATGATACTTCATAGCAAAAGTTTGAGGCAATAAAAAGATATGCTCATCTGGGAATGTTGCCATCAATTCATGCTTTTCAGTGGGAAGAAAAATAATTATGCTGAGCTGGCTTTATGGCAAGAGTAAAATTTGAATTGTAAGCATGTTTTGTATTTATAATTGTTATCATTTAGCTGGATATTAAAGCAGAATGATAATGGTGAATAAAAGATGTAATTAGCCTTTCCGTGGTAGTTATGCATGAGTGATAAAACAAATAAATCCCTGGTGATTTTGTTTTTGCAATCTGATAACCTATCTAATGGACAGCAATAAATAGCTGATAAGGGGCAAGGTGTTAATCTCTGCAGTTGCTCTGTTTCCAGGGTCTGACTATTGGTCTACAAACTCAAACTAGTATGGACAGTTATATTTTTATATATTTGAATAGAGGAGGTTTTAGACAATCATGCAAGAGAGGAAGGAGAATAGATGTACTAATATCTTTATATGTGTATAAAGAATGTGGAATTTCCTTTGCATATTGTAGTGCTTCTTAAGAAAGTGTTCTGTGAAAATTGG
The DNA here is from genome assembly GCA_013397795.1 of Orthonyx spaldingii. Taxonomy (NCBI): domain Eukaryota; kingdom Metazoa; phylum Chordata; class Aves; order Passeriformes; family Orthonychidae; genus Orthonyx; species Orthonyx spaldingii. The sequence continues at coordinate 342,362 of VZTJ01004571.1, forward strand.
ACCAGTTTTGAGAGAACCAATGCAGATGTGTCTGGACACAAATAATTATGGTGAAGAAGCCCAAAATCATTCGGAAAATAAATATTTTACTTCATCTTTCTGAAGTGCTGCCATAAAGATTACTAAATTCTTAGGCTTTTCCTCACTGGGACACCAGTAATCTTGAAATGCTTAATCCTGGATTAATTCTCAAGCTTGTCAACTTTACTGGAGAGTCTTGCATTGTCCTTGATTAGCATTGTAATTATGTTACCATGTCCCAAAGCCATATTTTCCACCTCATTGACATTTCACTACGAAGTGTTCATTTACCCTGCAAATCCATTGCATATTTCCTTAAATACCTCCACTGAGTCACACAGACTATTTTTTTATGTTACATGTACAGAACTGTAACTTAAGCAAATTAAGCTTCAGTGAGCCAAGTTCACACTCAGCAACACACTTAAAGTCAGAGTATGATGAGTACTGGGAAGCAATGATTTTTCCCCAGTCTCTAATCTGTGGTTGCAACATGGGTCTAGAATTTTCAATCTTTAGATCAGATCAGAAACCAAATATGGTTGAATTCATACTAGGTGTTAAGAAAGAAGTAAGGTTCTTCGGAGTCTTCAGAAAAAAAGGATAGTACCAATATAAATGTTTAACCTAAAAAATACATAGATTATTTCTATTTTTTCTGTATCACAAACCCAGAAATTCCTACAGTTCACACAATTTTATGGAAAGATAAAGCAGATTTCTAAGGTGAAGAGCTTTTGGTTTGATTTAGTCTTAGTGCTAAATTGCCTAAGGATCTTTTAACATTTTTTTTCTATTTATTTTACATTTGGTGGGACCATTTCTTTGGCTGTTTTTTCATGACAAATTGATTGCTTTGGAGCAATTGTCCAGCTGTTGTATCATATGTCCTCCAGGTTTTCTTTTTTAGAGTTCTGAATAAACAAAGATTCAAGACAAAATCAGTGGGAGATGTGGATGTTCAGACCTTTAGGAAAAACATGAGAGAAGTCATCTTCTTGCCAGGCTGACTACTCACAGAAGATGAATGACATAAAATATACAATTAGCTGCCAACTGCTTTGTCATTATTAAACGTGTGTTGTTCTTGCTTAAGAAAAAAAACCCAAACCACCCTCCAATATTTGAATTGCTCATGAACTGTTTTTATTGTGTATACTTGCTGATTTTATTCCAGCAAGAACAATCCCCTCACATCTTGGGTGAAGAAGTGTAAGAAGGACAGGAATTGGAAGATATAATTAGCAATAATGTAATTTATTTATTGCTGTAATTAGCCTAGTAAGTGGATGCTAACAGATTCAGCTGATGGAAGTTGTAAGCTGTCATGGTTAGAAATTGGTTTTAAACATTTAAGATCTTTTAACTTACACACTTTTTGAGTAACTTCTTTGTATGAAAGATTGCTTTGAAATTTCTCCCCATAAAAACATACATTATGGCTATTTTAATTGTGTAAAATTTAAGAATTAATCCTGCCTGTACTACACTAATTGTATCTTATTCATAGTAGTTCTATGCTACGTGTTGCCAATACAATTTTCTTGGTTAATGGGCTTTAGTCACTGATCTGAAACGTCTGCATGCAGAAAGCATAAATATTTGTTGATGTCTTTCTTATTTAATAACATGAGTATACAGGTTATGGCCAGGCATTTTTTAATTATAGGTTCTTTTTTAATGTGTTTTCTTGAAATACTTGCTCCATGCAATATGTATAAAACTGTACAAAATGTGAGTGAAAGAACTTTAAAAATTCTGTGTCATGCCATTTGACATATAGATCCTCATTTGTCAAGATGAAAGAATTTAGCAAATGTTATTCACAGCTTTATTGTCTTGTTACAGCTCTTAAAAAAGACTTCCTTCTATTTAATTGAAAATTATCTCAAAGTTTTCTAAAAGGAAAGTATTTTCATGATTATTAATTGATTAGCATAAAAATTTGAAGTTGGATTAGGATATAGGCAATGTCGTCAAAATAATCAGGGACAGAGTTATCCATATTGCACTTGAGTAGGCAATAGCCTATTACTGAAAATTAATCTGAAAAATTAATTTGGCAAGGTTCAGATCTGGAAATTCCCATACTTAGTGAATCAAAAGATGAATCTAAAATGCACATCAAAACATCTTATCACCAATCATGAAAACACATAAGAAGCCTTGAAAACAGCAGGGTGAAGAAAACTGACATAAAAGGCCTCTGAAGGGTAACATGAATGTCAGCTTTGATCAATGTTGACAAATTTGTTCATTCAGCCCTTTCCTGCTGTGGCTCAAATGTATTGAAAAAGCCTTGGGGGCATATATTTTCTGGAAGCAGGAGTAAAATGGTAGTACAAAGTGTGACCATTTATCACATAACATTACTTGAAAACTAACCATCATATAGGTATGTTATGAGCAGAAAATGTCAGCTTGCACACTGTTACCAGTGTTTTTCCTAAGTGTTTGAGATATCACCCAAATCTGAGTCCTGAAGTGCTTAGGGAAAAGAATAAAGTGGGGACTTGACATGACCATAGGCCATCAGATATAAAGCATACCTGTGCTCATCACATTACGATTTTTCTGTTGGAAAGAAAGAAATTAAATCTTGCAGTTTTGACCTGTAAAATGAGAACCCACAAAGAGAGTTAGGAGGTGGTTTTTTGTGTGTTTGTTTGGGTTTTTTTAGAACTGGAAATAATAGCTTTCTCTCAGAAGAAAATAATCCAGTTTCCTAAAAAAGACAATAGTTCTATCAGTAAAGTAGAGCCTTTTTATCAACACTGATACAATTCATGCAATGAAATCTGTTTTCCACTGAGTGATTGTTTGCACAAGCTCAGAATGAGAGTCCTTGTCCTCCCTCAAAAAACAAAATAGTTTTAAAAAGGAGTCTAATACCTCTAAAAATGGCCTTTTATCTATGACTAGCTATTGATAGAAGGAGAAGACCCAGTGATCATGTAGGTTTTTTCTGTAACATCTTGACAAAAACCATGATGTAGATTTGGTTTCTGGAAACTGAATCTTTATCTTCTGAGACTTACCTCAGAACTTTTCTGATTGAGCACTTTCAGTAGCTAGGAACTAAATTTTAAATTCTTCTTTGAGTTCCTGCATGACTGGATTTTGAGTGATGCTGAAATAAGCTCATTTTTCTGGCAATAGGCCTATGTTTTCATTTTTGGATCGTTGACCACTCTGCCACAAAAAGTGATTGAAAGCTGTGCTTTCAGCTTACTGGCAAAACATTATTACAGATTTACTAAGGGGGGGGGGGGGGGG
>VZTJ01004571.1:345710-405436 GCA_013397795.1 Orthonyx spaldingii
GGAGGGAGAGAGAAAAGGGAAAAAAAAAAAAGAAAAGGAAGTCATGAACTCCAGTCCCTTCTGTGTTAAAAGTTATGAAATGTGTTAGCATCCTGTAAGCACTATGTTGGTGATAAAGGCCAAGTTTGCAATAACTGCACTTCAGCAGGTCTTCATGCAATTAATACAAAGAATTGGCATGTTCCGAGTGTCACAAATACCAACATGAAATTCAGGGCAAGGTAGATGATTTTGCTGGCTGTGTGGTAGCGCAGTATGAGAACAGTTTGCTTAACAGACTTTGCACTACCCTTCATTTATAAGTGAATAAAAGATACAGTGTGTAGAACTGCACGTTTGCAGTCTTCCTTTATCATTTAATTCAAATGCAATGTTGGATTAAATTTGATCTGAGTTTCTAATCCTTGGTATCTGCCTAAATTGTGTGGCAGCTGTGCCTATGACTGGCTATATGCCTTGTCAATCCCAGTCTGCTCTCTCAACAGCCCAGTCCCCACAACCTCACCTGGCCATTGCCCACCCATGCCCTCAGCAGGACCGGTCCTGACTTTGACCCTCATTGGGACGCAGGGGTCTGGACCCCTCAGGGGAGTGGATTATTGTACTCAGAATGCTAGAATAGCCTATGCATCTATTTATTTATCTGTTTAATTATTTGTTTTAAAGCATCATTAATATGTTTGTAGTATGGCCATGTGCAGCACTAGAACCAATACTCCATCACGTAGACAGATATGCTGCACAAATTCTTTTTAAAAAAAGTTGTTTTAAGTAGTTCTCTGACTCATATGGTGCCATGATTAATGTGAAAGTAGAAGAAAGATGTTATTCTGCAGTGGTTTATATATATTGATAGTTTTTTCTGGCTTTTGCATCCTGTCATCTTTGCACTGCACTTTGGTTCAAGGGTCTGCATTTATCATATATGGTATATATGAAATCAATTACCGGAGAGAACGGTAAAAATGAATGGGTCAAACTATATCCAAGAATTGTAGAAAGCCATGACCCTGAGGATGGCATCATGCAGTGTCAATGAATTTGATAAGAAATGAGTGTGTTCTTTCACGATGGAAAGAGATGAAACAACAAAATAAACATTTTTTTACTGCACACAGTGCAGTTGCATTAAACTGAGTAATGAATTGGCTGCTATTTAAAGTGACTGATATACTAAATCACTACTGAGGAGCTTTCAGGGTGAATATATTTTTAAAAATACAAAATAATTGTTGCTGCTCAAGTTTTCTTCTGGTCCCTTTTCCTTGTATTTCTGTCTTAGTCTTATGTTCAGCTTCAAAAATAGCTAAAGACAGACATGCTTACATCCTTCTGGGAGGCCAGGAGGGAGCTTCATCGTTGTATGTATATATTGTTCCCCTGTGCTCAGCACTGGTGAGGCTGCACCTCAACTACTGTGTTCAGTTTTTGGTCCCTCACTACAAGAATGACATTGAGGTGGCTGGAGTGTGTCCAGAGAAGGCCAACAGACCTAGCGAAGGATGTAAAGAACATCATTCATAGAATGACTTGATTTGAAACAAACCTTAAAGATCATCTAGTTCCAACCCCCCTGCCATGAGCAGAGACAACTTCCAGTAGACCAAGTTGCTCAGAGCCCTATACAGCCTGGTCTTGGTCACTTCCAGGGTCTGGGCATCCACAACCTCCTGGCACACCCTGTTCCAGTGCCTCACTACGCTTTGAGGAATGAGTTTCTTCGTTACATCTAATCTAAGTCCCTCCTCCTTTTGTTATAAACACTTCCCTCTTTTCCTATCATTATCTGCCTGTGTAAAAATCATCTTCCCTCTTTTTCATAAGCCTCATCTAAGTACTGAAAGGCTGCAATGAGGTCTCACCAGCCCCTTCTCTTCAGGATGAATTTCATAGGAGCGGTGCTCCAGCCCTCTGATCAATTTTGTGGCTCTCCTCTGTACCCACTCCAACAGGTCCATGTCTTTCCTGTACTAAGGATTCCAGATGTGGACACAATACTCCAAGCGGGATCACAGAAGAGTGGAGTTGAGGGACACAGTCAGCCCCTCAACCTTCTGGTCATGGTTCTTTTGATACAGCCCAGAACATGGTTGACTTTCTGGGCGGCAAGAACACATTGCCAGATCGCATCCAGTTTTTCATCCATGAGAACCCCTTTTCGACAGGGCTGTTCTCAATGAGTTCTTCTCCCTCTCTCTACTCATGTCTTGAGTTACCCTTACCCAGCACCTTGCATTTGAACTGGTGGAACTTCATTATGTTCTCATGCGCCTACTTCTTGTCCAGGTCCCTCTGGACGGTGTCCTGTCTTGTGTAAACTGCACCTCTTGACTTAATGTCATTTGCAAACTTGCTGAGGGTTGTTATGACTTGCCTCTAAAGACAAGAGTAACTCAAGTTCTTGTTCCTTGGGGTGGATTAGAGTAAAATGACACTGAATGACTACATATATATTTATAGGGTTTAACTTGGAACAACTTGCTTGCAATATAAAGGAGATATGTAGCCATTTTATGCCTGTATTATTTATAGAAATGCAACAATGAAAAAGAATAAAAATAACTCTTAAGAAACTGTATAAGGAAAAGAAAGAAAGATAAAGAAATGATAAGAGTAGAAAGATATCAAGGTATCACCAGCCCTTGATCCAGTAACAAGACCTGATTGTTGCAAATTATATGTCCATTGGTCAAAGTGATGGTCACAGTCTTGATCTGTCATGGCTGGGGGAAGCCCACGAAGCACAATGTTAAATGGGTTCAATACGTTGAGGTTTTCGTAGGAACTCACATGTACCTCCTCTTGCAAAGAAACTTTACACTGTCCGTTGTAACACTCTGGATTGTGAACAGTCCTCTGGTGGAAATGTCCCTCTGGAACAGTCCCCAGAAGTGAGTCTGGGGGCACTTTGGGGGTCTTTGATGATTTATGACACCTTCTAAGACATGACAGCTGTCTCTCATGTCAGTATAGTTGAGTCAATTACACCTCATCAGAAGGGATGAACACTTTCAGGCCTATGTGTGAATGTGAATGTCCAATATATCCCCTGGGGGGAATTATTGCCACTTCAGGTCAGTTGTGTAAGGAAGGGCATTGGCATGATGAAAAACACTATCATATCTCTGTGGTGTCTGACAAGACAAGAGTAAATTGTCTCAAGGCGTACCAGCAGAGGTTTAGACTGGATATTAGGAAAAATTTCTTCACCAAAGGGGTTGCAAACACTGAAAGTATCTGCCTGGGACAGTGGTAGAGTCATCATCTCTGAGGTATTTCAAAGATGTAAAGATGTGGCACATAGGGATGTGGTTTAGTGGTGGAATTGGCAGTGCTAGGGTAACATTTGCACCCAGTGATCTTAAAAATCTTTTCCAATCTAAACAATATTATGATTCTGTATCAGAGAGGTTCCACAATTTCTTATTTGACAGCCTATTTTTCACAATCTGGCACTTACACAGCCGCTCTATTAAGTGTAGAGAAGGTGGCCCACCACTGAGGCCAAGTGAACTATAGCCACATTTGCATGATTTTTCCTGGGAAAAAAAAAGGGGTCATTTTACAGTCTTAGCCCAAGCAGCAGACTCTGGGATGTTTACCTCTGAAATTACAAACCTGTCTGAAGTTTGGATTGTCAGCCATTGCATCTCAAAGCCTCTTGTACACCATCAGAAAGACATGAACTTGGAGAGCTGGTTAAAATTCTTTCTTCAGTGCTCGTTAACTGCACAGGTCCTGTGCAACTCCCTTTGGCAAGTAGTACTTGAATACCTATAATTGTGCTTCTCTCACCTTACTTTCAAAGAAGCTGACTGAAATCTTTTTATTGTAAACACAGAAAAGCTGTTCAGCAATCCAGGACCTTGAAACACAATAAACTGGATATTGTCCTGTACAAGTGTCAGTGCACAGGCAGAGGTGAGATTTCCTTGCCCATGCTACAAGCTGGCAAGCCCTGTGCTTGTGTGGAGAAACAGATGGCTGCTGTGCTCTACTAACGTAGCAGAACTAGTACACACACTCTCCTAGTCTCTATATCAAAAATAAAATAGTTCCCCCATGTAACATACACAGTTTTTATTTGCTTATGAGACTTCAGTCCCATTTTATCTTTAATTTATTATATGATGTCCAAACCAGTACATTTGCACTGTCTCAGTTTAAATAATTAATTATTTTTATTTATATTTTAGCCCTTATGGCAAGAAATTTGAAAGCCTGGTTTATTTGCAGTATCCTGCCTAGGAGCCAGAAATGAGATTGGTAGGAATGAAATATTAAGATAAGATTGAGTTATAAGCAAGAAATGGCCCATGATCAGTACAGGAAATATATTCTGCAATATAGCACAATGCCAAGTGTGTACCAAAAGTAAGGAGGAAATTAATTACAAAATAAAATAAAATAAACCTCAAACACAAAACCTGATGAAACCAATCACTTTGATCACCAAATAAAAGGCTACAACACAACATGAAGGGAAACTACTTTATCACTGGCTTGATCCCTGTTCTCATTATAAGCAAAGGGGATTTTGTCACCACCTTCAATCAGAGCTACAGTTTTATGTTTCTGCAATCTCAGTGCCTTTTTTTGCCAGACTCCCAGCTAAAGAATTAGGTGTGTTCTTACACTGCTGTCCAAGACATTGATATTACTCTATAGGTTTCATATCACCCTTTTTGGTCACCTCAAAACCTTACATTGTATCTTTGAAATCTGGCATCAAAGAATACAGAAATTCATACAAAGTCTCAATTAAAAGCAGACTTCATATGGCCAGAATTACTGTATCTACAATCAAAGATGAAAGAGAAAGAAATCAAACACTAGTTCTCCCAAAGTCTTGTACTCCAGAGGGATTTTATAGATGAAATCCAGAGCTTGATTTTTATATACCATGAGCTTGCATTTGATTGCAATATTTTGAATGTCAGAGATATTAATAAAAGAGGGAATATGGTCTTTGGTTTAATTTGTTTCAATTTCATGCTGAACACTGAAGAGATGGGGTCTGTGTATGTGTAAAACAATGTAGGCTTCTCCATATTCCAGTCCAAAGAAAAAGGGGAAGACAAAACACACAAAACCCAAAACAACAACAACAACAATGGAATGTTAGTACCAATTTCACATGAATTATGACATATAAGCAATTTACTTAGAAGATAAAAAAACTTTCTGTGTCTAGTAGTTTCAGACATATAACTTTTCCCTTGTGTTCTGTTTCTGTTGTAAAATGCAGTTTGTACATACTCATATATTATTCCCACAGCCAAGAATATGAGGGAAAACAAAAATGTTAAAAGAGGTAACATAAAGCAAATTTCCATCCTCATCTTTCAGGTTTTAAATCTTTAAAATTTTTCTGTTCTTAGTAAATTTCTATGTACAATAATGTATCAAATCAAATAGTTTTGCTCTCTTTGTGATTTTTTACAATATTTTTATGTAAATAAAGAGGAATTTTAACACTTTGCTTCTTATAAATTAACACTCCAATCTAACAATTACTTTATTTTAAAATTTTACAAAAGAAAGACATTTGATATATATAGAGAGAGATATAGATATATAAGTATAGCGATATAGAAATATATGTGTATGGTGTAATGCCAGAGGTATTTGTATTCAGTATATTCTTTTCAAGTGAGTACTTTCACTTCATGATATTTGTGGTGCTGAAGTGTCACAATTACAATTTGATTTTCAGAAAGGACCATGAAATAGCATGTTAAATTAAACTAAATGGGGATTTTCAGTGATATATAATCTATATTTGGTTGGAAATCTACTTTTTTTTTTTTAAATGAAACTGAATTTTATTGATCACAGCCCTAATTTATTAGGATTTTCTGGCATAAAAAAACCTACATAATGTGGTAAAGGAGTAAAGGAAAAAGGGTTATTCTTACATCCCAGAGCTAAGACAGTAAATTCATAGAACCTCTTTAGGTTTACCAGTGTTGATTGTGGCTACATATTATACTTATGCTGGTTGTAAATGCTCAGTTTTTGATGTCTTTCCTGTCTGATAAGCCCAGAATTGTAACTTACAGGCATTGTTTTTCTCTTCCTCTTTTCCTAGAAAAGTGTTAAGGTTTTTATTTTGGGATTTAGCTACTGTTGTGGTTTAGAAATGGTACTCCTCAATTCAGTGCCCCCACTTATGTTGTCCAAACCATGAGTTTGAACACTCTCACACCCCTGCTGCGGGCTGAAGAGGAGAATTGGAGGTATAAAAGGCGAAGATCACAAGTTGAGATAAGAACAATTTACTGGAAACAGCTATGAAATAAGAAAATGAACAGTAACAGCAACAATATTAATACCAGAGGGTGCAAGAAACCCCTCGACTATAGATAATACTGGACAGCTCCTTCTGCCACGTTTCCTTGACCCAAAGGAGACCCTTTCCCCAGGAGACAGTCCCTTGCCCCTCCACAGCCTGGAAATTATGTGAGGTGTTATAGAATAACCTCCTGTCCTAGCCATGCCCCTTCCTCAATACTGCAGAAATGAACCCTGTCCTGGCCTGAAACAGGACAGCAAGGAAGAACTAAATGGCTGGTATGACGTATAAAGAATGTAAATTGCAGTAGAGGCTGAATACAAAAGAACTTGAAATCAATGAGAATATGACTAAAAAAGATAACAGCAATGGCTGAGGGAAAACAAGTGTCAGAGGAACATGGAGCAAGCATGGAGCACAGGAGAATAAACACGAATAGGCCATCAATATCAGTGTATTCTTGGATGCTCTCAGGTGTCCAGATGTAGCCTGGCTACATTTGGCTTGATCCTGTAACTGGATATGTCAAAAAATATAGAGAAGTTCAGAATATATGATGCTATGTGTGTGACTTTTTGGAGGTAATTGATTTTTTGATGTTCTGCTCCAGAAACCCAGTAATAGAAGCTGTTGAAATACAACTACTTTTCAAAAGACCTAAGGTTTTGACCTTTAGACACTGAGTTAGTCCAGTCAGAATTAATGTTATATCTTCATCTTTGTTTAAGCTTGCTGTGCCCAGATATTTCAGAAACTATGAATAGTGACTGATAATAGTATATGTCTATCATACTGCAACATTTGGAAAAATATGTAGAATTTAAGGACAGAATCAAAGATTTAAGCAAGTTTCTTGCTGACAGCTGATTTTATGTAGACTGAGCTTTAACAGAAGCCTTGGGCTGGAAATTAAAAAGACAAACAATATTTTAAAAGGGAAAGAAAAAATACTCAAGATGTTTATGCTTCCTCTGAATGTGCAGCAATCCCTCTCACTGTATGGCTCAATATGTTAAGTAAACATACAATTTCTTTCTACTTACTGCCTTGCCTACTTCTTTATCAGGACTCGAATGGGCAAAAACTTTACTAGATCTCTTTGTTTTACTCTTGTTAGTTCCAAGGGAGGCAATTCTCAAGTTAATATTTTTAAGCGAAATATTTTTAAGTGGTAACTACACAAAACAATAAGATTTTGAAAACAAATGGTTCTATTCCAAAATAGTTATTAGAAAATCTGTGTTTATACTTATCTAAAAGAAAATGTCAACTTGTCATTTACTAGGTGGAAGATGTTATAATAGTTCATTCTTCTGTAGAAGAACATAATCTAGTCAAATATCAAGACAATCTATATTCCCCTCAAGGTAAAACATTTAGCAGATCAGTCAGAGACTCAGGCTTCTTAGAAAAAATAAGCAATATACTTCAGCATTGTATTCCAAAAAGAATGTATTTCAAAGGAAACTTTGAAGAGAATCTTTACTTATCTTGATGAGAGAAGAAAAAAACTATTGTTATTTTCTTCCTCACACTGTTATATGCACACAGATTAAATGTGAATTTTGCCAAAATGAAGTAGATTTAACCCCAAATCTCTTCTGTAATCTGTAAATTAAAAGCACATCTGAGACTATATTTTTGTTCTAGACAGAAGTTCAATTGTGTCTGGGCAAAAGATGAACAATTACTTTTTATTCCTCAACAGTTTTATTTTGCTCATTCTATCATTATTATGTTAATTTGCTAATTAATTACTTTTTGCTGGAATAAAGCCTTTCATTCCTTTTCAGGATTGCACACATAATTTCCTGCATTTTCTGTGTTGCTTCCTAATGGCCATCTACTTAAGTGTGTTGTTCCTTACTGAATTAATCAAAGAAGTCATCACAGGTTCTTGTTTCAAAAAACATAAAAGTTGATTTTAAATTAATAGGTAAGGTGCTGACCACAAAGGATAATTTCTCACTGTGCAAAGTTAGTTCCTTGGTATTTTTCGTCTTTTCCTCCTGCTACAGCCAGTTGTTATAATCCTACATTAGGATTATGACATTTTAGCAGTAACTGCATTAGAGCAATAGAAATCCTAAGAACATTTTGCCAAACTGCTGTTCTAAGGTGTTTATGCTCTCTAATACTTCCAGACTGATATACAATTTTTATGTTTAAACACTCAAGAAGTATTGGGTGCAATCTGTTAAATATTTCCCCACTCCCCCAGTTCTGTCTTTCCAACTAACGAAAATATCATTCGTTTAGAAGAGCAGGAATGGCATATAATTTGAATTTAAATGAAGTTAAATTTCTGTCTAAACTTAAACTGAAAAGAGCGATACCTTTAGCAAGACCACCATTTCAGCTTCTAGTAACCTAAGTTATATAGTTTATTTGACATTGCATGCTAAAAGAGAAGTTGAATGTATGTCACATGGTGTACTTTGCTAACAGAACAAAGGGTGGATAAAGACGACAATAGCGTCCATCACTGGAGTGGTGGCTAAGTCCCCTGATAATGTTAGTGATCCCAGTCCTCCAGATTCAAACTCAGGAAGAAGTTTTGCTGTTGACATAATTGCAAATTGTATTGACCTCACATGAAGGAATAATGTAACTGGGCAGGAAATGATATATAAATACACTTTGAGATTATATTGGAGCAAAGATTCTGTTCATGCTTACAGTTTGAATTTATAAATTTTATAATTGGAAAAGAAATCATCTCTTATCATAAAAACTCACCAAATAATTTTCAAGTATAGGTTTTCTTTCTGTTACTTTCCATCCCACAAAATTAAGTTTGCAAAGTAATCCAATGGCATATTACTTTGGTTGCCTACTCAAAGGACTACAAAGATCTGCATAAATACTTACAGAATCCAGTTCTGCCTATACTAGATGTAAGAATTTTTTTGACATCCTTAGAGACCTGAATTTTACAAGACTGAAAACTGTGGTAAAAACTTCAAAGCATAAGCCCGTATTTGATGAGAACAATTGCAAATAAACTTCCTCAGGAGTATTTTCTTAATAAAAATGACAATTGCCTTAAAGCTCACTCTGGAATACAAGATATAATAAAAACAAGCAAACACAAAATAATGAATAGATGTGCCCATGCCATCACTATGTTAACTCAACATTTCACTTTTATAAAGCTTTTTCTTCCAGTCTTTCTTTCCTCTGATCAATGACTCCTATTTAAAGATTAAAAATTATTCAAAATTCTCAGGGTCAGGAACCTCAACTTTTGTCTGCCTGTAAAGCACTTTGAAAAGTTACAGCTTCTGGAAAATAAAAAGAACCTAACAGTGATTTTTGCATTCTTGTTTATTGAGCTGTTTCTTTATCACCATGTTATTATTTCACATTGGCATAACAAAAACATTGAAAGTAAACTCCAAATTTATTCCTGTTTGGCTTCAATTGGTTTCTTAAAAAAAAATACTGAATTTTACTGTTGTACATTAAATATTTATTTGCATAACTTGATTTTGATAAATGAAATCTTTTTACAGTTCAATACTTTTAATTGCCAGAAAAGCAAAATCCAGGTGTTCCTTATCTGACTAGTTTGAAAGCTGTCTGACAGAATCTTATTACTATGTCATATGCCCCTGAAAATGGACATGCTGACAAAACATAAACTGGAGCAGTTTAACTGACATTGCTCTCTAATATATTCATCCAATTATTTATTAGTTCTATGTCTATATTTTTCTATTTAATTTTTAGTTATACTTTTCATTTACTTGGAGATATAAATTGCTAATTTTGGTGGATAAAATACTAGCAGAACTCAGAAGGTGATTAAATAATATAAAAATTCAGAATTTTTATTAAGATGCCAAATACAACAAATAGCTATCCAGCTTTCTTTGATCCGTGTCTGCAGAGGAGGCAGTAAAAAAAAAATTCTGTCACTTATTATTTCGATTTTCTAATATGGATCTCTAAGAAATCAAATCATACAATAAAAGTCGGAAACTTCACCTCGTAGTAGAATATGCTTCTGTCACATCTTATTAATAAGACAAAATGTAAACAGTAATTTATGTATACTCCTTTGCCTCTTTATTCATAGTCATCTTGTCCTTAAGATTTCTTGTAGAGAAACTTGTGCAAAGTTTCTTGTTTTCTAGGTGTTTGTCAGTATATCTTTTTCTTAAAGATAATTTAAGAATTCTCCAACTGAACAAGCAAAGAATATCGGACAAGATTGTAGCCTGCTACCATGAATAGGACATTCTTTTGTATTAATATGTTACCTGTAGCATTCTTACATGAGTAAATATTGTAGTATTCATGTGCAGACTTTGTGTTTAATTGTAAAATTCTAAATGCATAATTAAAGCCATGAAATAATAAAAAAAAGTTATATACTGTTATATTTATATAACAAATAATGTGGCAAAATTAATATTGAGTTGATATAAACTTTACATTTTATATGAAATATTAAATTATTTTTAGACAATATATAAATGTGAAGTTCATGTCAAGGGCTTTCTTTTTTCCTAGAATAGAGTTGAATTGCAGTCATAAATTACTTACTAGTCCTTGACTAGGATTCTTGTACCTTTGATATCAGAGATGGCTGCCAGAAATTGTTATGAAAAGTATTCAGCATTGACATTGTTATTATCCCTTCTGTCATATATACATGACTTTTTAAAATCTTAGTACACTGCTATAAACCGTCTTATCTAAACCCTTTTTTTCTTAAATTCAGTATAACACAACACATTTTTACCTGTGGATTTAATGAATATTACATGAGTGATGGGGGAAAAGCTTGAAGCACACCACTGAAGTTATACTGGGAACCATACCCTGCAGGTAATTTACTTTCCAATAACATTACTCACAAGTTCAAGATGTTAAGGACAAGTAGTATCATGTTTTCAATATATAGCATCTTGTTGCAGAAGGGAAATGGAAGGCAAGGGACTTTTTCAGACCTTAAAAGAACTTTCTGTATCATGAAAATTTTGCTTCAAGTGACAGATTCAAGTGAGTAGCATCAGTAAACAGCAAAATGGAAGATATAAGACTAAAGGATCATATGTTATTTCGCCCATCTACGCCATTGTCTCTAACCTGTCCTCTCTCTGCAGGATATCTCCAGCCTGTTCTGTGACATCTCCAGAGTATCTACCCAACAGATCATACTCAACATGAACAAAGGAAAACTTCTCTTGCTTTTCCATGCTTTACATGCTATCTACTTTTTTTCCAACCACTTTTCTTCTAACAACTCAGTACAGTCTATTAAGAAGGCCTGAAAACCAAGCTTGTTCTCTGTGTGAGGCATCAGTTTCAACCAAAGGCTCAGAGGTGTTTCTTCATAAGGTAACAAAGGCATAGACCTTCCTAACCATTCACGTTTCTCAAAAATATTCTCTCACATTCTAACACCTTTGACCATGACAAATGCATTTTTTCCTACTTGTATACTGCAGCAAAGCAGAATTTTTCAATCCTATCTATTTCATCAAGTGACTTCTGTTCACTTAGAGCAATGGCTTCGCATTCCTTTTACCTCAAACTCTCTTTACTTTTAAAATCTATCTAAGATTGATGTTTACCGATTACAAGTGATGTATTTTTGTCCATTTTCACTCTTTATCTGCATTTAAGTTGTAAGGCCTTGAATGTTATCATAAACCTGAATTTTGTTCTGTTACCAAGCTTATAGCAAGGCATGGCTTAATACATGGGCTGGGACTGCTGACACTTTCAAAACCTCATAAAGACTTTACACTTTGACTTAGGACATAAAAATGAGATAAAACAAATAAAATACCTGAAAGGCCTAAGGCCACAGGAAAATGTTTCCATTTACTTTTTTTTTCAGTGGGAAGTCTATGATACAGCAGTAAACAGTTTTATTTTAAGGTAGAAGACACACATGGTTAAACCACTCTGATAAGATATGGATGATCCACACATTTCAAAGTGAAAAAGTTTTGTTCGTGTTTGTATTCTTTCCCCTTATTTAGAATAAGCAATTGTTTGGCCAAGAGAACCTACAAACAAGTTATTTATTCAACAAGTTAACTGTATTGGATATTCCTTAGAAATACACAGAGCAGCAGGGTTTTTTTTGAAATGCTGGAACAAAATATTCACATGGTGGAGCCCAGCTACCTTTGCAAAAAAATCATTATTTGCTACATTAAGAGTAGTCTCTCTGGATCAGCTTAGCTTCAGAGAAAAGTCCTAATGTTTTTTGAATATTCTTCATTTAACACAAAATGTCTTCTTTCAGCAGTACTGACTGTGTATCAGTTTAAGAAAAGTCTTTGCTTGTTTTCAAAAGAGGATCACTATAGCTGGGAAAAGAACTCATGAAATGCTGATGTCTTTTATAAAAGAGACAGTGCATGATGTGATAAAAATATTAACATTTTGACATTTTTGTGCATCACATCTCTTAGTTTGAAAACTACACAATGAACAGTTGAGCTGTGTCCATGGGATTCATCTTCGGTGGGGAACTGAGCTTCTGTGTGAACAGAACTCTTCCCATTGAAATATACAGGAAAATTCCCAACTTTAAAGCTTTAAAGTTTAGAGCACTCTTTTTCTCCTGGGTACAAATATGATTATTTTGACTTAACATGACTGTGTTCCTCAACTATGGACAAGCTGTAAAAATAATTCCTTTATGGCTAACTGCACTTTTCTTATTATTCTGTCGTGATTCTCTATTGAATTCTTAGACCCCATTTATGTTTCTAGTAGTCAGAGGATCAGCTTGACATCAATAAGAGGAAGAATGGCTATCATACCTTCTAAGGAATTTGATATCGTTCAACTAATGCTTTTTAATTGTTACTTGTTTAAGATTGTATTACACAGGTTTTCATGAGAAAGGATGTTAACTTTAAGTGAGCTTTTTGTATATGACAGATATAAAAAATTGGCCCCTTAAATTTTCCATTTTGTGAGTAGATTGTCTCTTCTAACACCTGCCTACAGAAATGTGCCCTTGTAAAATAGGCAGCCAGTCACATCCTGAGCTTTTTAACAAGGGCATGTGTGCAGAAAGTCCAGAGAAATGATCCTTCTCCTCCATTTGGCAGTTGTGAGACCAAATATGGGGTGTTGTGGCTACCCAGTACAAAAACACAAAGATAGATATATTGGAGTGAGAACAGTAGAGACCCGCTGGAATGGCTGGGGGAGGTTCAGCACAGGATGGATGTGGAATGGCTGAGGCAAATTTTCTGCTCAACATGGGAAGAGAAGATAAACATGAAACCTTACTGTTTTCTATAAATACCTGTTCAGAGGATACAGAGAGAATAGAGTCAGTTTGAAACTGCAGAGTGAATGGACCGAACACAAGAGGTACAACAAACTTGAACAAAGGAAATTCAGATAGGATAGCATTGTTTCACTCTGCCATCATGGGGGATAAACACTGGAGTAGGTGCTGAGAGAAACAATGTGGTTTCTGTCCTTGTAGATGTTCAAGACACCTGGGTATGTTTCTGAGTCTTCTGATCAGACTATTTTTCTATGACTTTGCAAGGGAGTAATTGGACTGGTTGAACTCTGGAGGCCCTTTCCAATATGAGTTATTCTGTGTTACTGACATTCTGTGTACTATCTGACAACTCATTTTTGCTGTGCAAGAAAAGCCTTGTATCTATAGTTCTATAGTTAGAATTAATATTTTCTACCATTTATTGTCACAGTACTGTTAATCTTTTGGTTTGGTTTTTTTTGCATATTTTTAGTGGGTGGGATTCTGAGTTAAATGAATTAAGAGATTACAGGCACCATTCTACATTACCGTCGTGATGAATTTATAATTAAATGAGATTATAAAAGGTTCTGTCTTCTTTCTTAGACTTTTCAAGGCAGTAATAATACTCTTCTTCAAAGACTTCCAAAGGCAGTTTCCAAGTCTTTCTTCATATTTTGTTTACTTCTCTTTGAAAGCTCTTCAACTGAATTATTTTGTTTTCAAATTTTGCTTTGTAGGATTTTATCAAAAAAACAGAGTGCTCTTCCCTGTTGTTCACCATCAAGCAAGATAAATGCCAAACATGCTGCCTCAATACTAATGTGTTCAGTAAGACTTGGAGAGTTCTTTCAGAAAGCAGGCAAAAAGCCATTAAATTAGAAATGCCATTACCCCATGTGTCTGTATGTCAAACAATGAAAGCACTGCCAACTGTTGATAACTCGCAGCCGAAATGAACACTTGTTAATAGTTTCTGTTGGAAGCAAACAAAGACCAAGAAGAACTACATCACAGGTGTATAAGATGTCAATGTGGGCTGAAGAGTGTACCCAGATTTTGTTTGACTGTGAAAGTTAGGAACCTAGCCAAGCATCAAAGCACTTTAATTAATTTTCAAATGTTAGTGGTGTTTTAAACTGTCCCTTTGGTTGGAGCTGTGTTTCCATGTGCTATATATTCTAAACTACAGTCTATAACAGTAACTTCACAGAACCACAGAATCATGCAGAATCATAGAATGACCTGAGTTAGAAGGCACCATAAAGATCACCTAATTCCAATCCCCTTGCCTTGGCCAGGGACATTTTTTACTAGATCAGGTTGTTCAGAGCTCCATCCTCGCCTTGTGCACCTCCAGGGATGGGGTGTTCTCGGCTTCTCTGGGCAACCTGTTCCAGTGCATCACCACCCTCAAAGGAAAGAATTTCTTCCTAACTAATCTAAACCTACTCTCTTTCACTTTGAAGCCACTCCCCCTTGTCCTGTGTTTCCACTCCCCCCTGTCCCCCCTTTTTACATGCTCTTGTGAAAAGTCCCTCTCCATCTTTCTTGTAGGCTCCCTTCAGGCACTGCAAGGCAGTAATCAGGTCACCCCAAAGTTTTCTTTTCCAGAATGAACAAACCTACTCTTTTCTAGGCTGAACAAACTCAGCCTTTTTTTGTAGGAGCAGTGCTCCATTGCTCTAACCACCCTGGTGGCCTCCTCTGGACTTGCTGCAAAAGGTCGATGGTTTTCCTTTGCTGGGGACCCCAGAGCTGGAGCCAGCGCTGCAGGTGAGGTCACACGAGCAGAGGGGCAGAACCACTTTACTCAACCTGTGCTGGCCACACTGCTTTTGATGCAGCCTAGGACTTTTTTGGTTTTCTGCATTTATTGAGGTTGTCCAGGTGGCTCTGGATGATATCCTGTCTTTCAGGTGTGGTAACTTGCTTCCAGTGTATCACACGCTAGGCTGTTTCCCACAAGACAAAATCTCTCGTTCATATTAGAGAACTCAAACAGATACAGAAACACACAGCACTTAGCTTTCCTTGTATTAACTACTACAATTTTAATAATATCTAGTGTTATTGTTGCTTTTTCTCCAGCAATACAGATATTGGTTGAAACTTTCCAGAACTTTTGACATGTTTCAAATTAAGTCTTCACTAGTCCTTCTATATGAAATTGGTCTTTTTTTTTCTTTTGTAACAAGTTAGTTCATACAATTTAGAGGGGGGTGTGTTAGGATTTTTGTTGCTGTTGTTGTTTTGGTTTATTTGGTCTTTTAGGGGTTTTTATCTTAATATCATAATGTCTCTTGTAAGGCTGTTTTATGCTTATACCAGAAAGAACTCCATAATGTTTTTGGTTTTTTTTTACTTTGAAACCCATTCACTCCATCCAATTGAATAAATTCTTTGGGGCAAAAGCTGAAACACTTTGCAACTCAAAAAAATGATAACTTACTAGGCTTTTGGGGTTTTTTTCCTAAATCTTTAATTCCTAGCACTCTTCTTCCAAACATTTCATCAAGTTAAATTGTAAGTCACAAACTGTGAATATCTTCTCAGTTGCTTAAAGGCTACCCATTAGCAACAGAGCCAGCATTAAAGGGTATATTTCTTGCTATATAAAAGAAATAAACTATCAAGTTACTTTTTAACTAGCAGTGATATTCAGAGAGGCAATCCTGTAAGGCATATGCTCAGAGAATGTGAAATTCAGGTCTTTAGACTGTTTTTTGCAGTTTCTTTCACTGTTATCATTAATTTTCCTTGCCTTTGATACTGAGGAATCACTGAAGCTGACATCAAAGCCATCTCTCTTGTCCCCTCAGGAGACTATACCAAAAGCTGCGTATCATACTGGAAGGCAATAAGCATAGGTTTGGTGATATATTCACTGGGACAGTGAAAATATTTTAAATAAATATATGTCTAAAGGGAAATATAGGCAATTAAATGAGTGAATTATGCATTTGAACATATACCTTTCTTCACTAAAATAAATATGCTGTTCATAACTTTCAGGTGCAATTAAAATTTTATATCTATGCTATTTAATACCACCTGTTCACAGACATCCTGAGGAAAGCATTCTTCGATTGTACTGAACACTGCATTTCTATTAATAGATCTTCGGTCTTTGCTGGTTTTGTTCCTTGTAATTTATCATATAAAGTTAAAGAGCCATTTAGCAGGTTTGACATTTGATATTTTCATTTAATTTGTTTTGGAACACACCTTGAAAATTTCAGAATTTTCCAGAAAAGGAAATTGAACTGAAAAGTATCTATTTTTTTTCTTTTTAATATGACATTTATCATATAATATAATAAATACCTATTAAAGACAAAATTCAGGGTCATTACAAGACTTAATATCAGCTAATATAATTTAAAAAAAACAAAACAAAATATTTTCTGTGACTTACCTGAGTAAAATCACTACAATTTTTCTATTTATGTATTTATTTTATACCTGTATTTACCATTTTTCTCTCTAATAGGTTGACAGAAATAAGTTTACTGAGGCTTAGACTCTATAAGAAATAAGTTATTAGTGGTATTTGAAATAACATGCTTAGAAGTCTTTTCCTGTAAAGAGCTATCTTCAAAGTAAATAAAAAGATATTTGCAGGAGATCATCTACCTGCATCTCTGTTTAACTGGAGAAGTTCCAGCTGACTAGAGATTGGCAAATATAATGCCCATCTACAAGAAGGGTCGGAAGAATGATCTTGGAAACTACAGCCTGTCAGCCTAACCTTAGTTCCAGACAAGGTTATAGAGTAAATCATCCTGAGTGCCATTACATGGCACATGCAGGACCACCAGGGGATCAAGCCCAGCCAACATGGATTTATGAAAGACAGGTCCTGCTTGACCTTCCTGATCTCCTTCTATGACCAGGTGACCTGCTTTGTGGATGAGAAGAGGGTTGTGGATGTGGTCTATCTGGACTTCAGTAAAGCATTTGACACCACTTTCTTCTTAGAAAAACTTCATGAGTGGACTCTTTGATGGTTAAAAAACTGACTGGATGGCCAGGCCCAGAGACTTGTGGAGAATGGAGATAAATCTAGTTGATGACCAGTCACTAGCAGTGTTCCCCAAGGATGTTTTAGGGCTGGTCATGTTTTTCATCTTTATTGATGATCTGGACACAGGGACCAAGTGCACACTCAGTAAATTTGCAGACACTAAGTTGGGTGGGAGTGTTGGTCTGCTTGAGGGTAGGAATGCTCTGCAGAGAGACCTGGTCAAACTCGATCAATAGGCTAAGGACAACTGATAAATGCAGGAGTTCAATAAGTGCCAGGTCCTGCACTTGGGTCACAGCAACCCCATGAAATATTACAGGCTGGGGGAGGAGTGGCTTGAGAGTTATTCAGCAGAAAGGCACTTGGGTATGCTGGTTGACAGCTCAATATAAGTCAGCAGTGTGACCAGGTGGACAGAAAGATCAGTGACATCTTGGCCTGTATCAAGAATAGTGTAGTCAGCAGGTCTAGGGAAATGATCATCCCGCTGTACTTGGCATTGTTGAGGCCATGGCTCAAGTACTGAGTTTGAATCTGGCTCCCTCACTTTAGAAAGACATTGAGGTATTAGAGTGTGTTCAGTGAAGGGCATCAAGGCTCATTAAAGGTCCAGAAGACTTGTCTTAGCAGGAGCAACTGAGAGAGATGGGTTTGTTTAGTCTCAAGAAGAGGAGGCTCAGGGAGGATCTCATCACTGTCTACGAGTACTTGAAAGAAGGTTGTAATGAGGTGGGGGTCAGTCTCTTTAACCATGTCTGCAGTGAGAGGACCAGAGGAAATGGCCTTAAGCTGAGACAGGGGAGATTCAGGTTACATATTAGAAAAAACTATTCACAACTAGGGTTGTCAGGCATTGGAATAAGTTGCCCAGAGAGATGGTGGAGTCACTATCTCACCATTCCTGGAGGTATTTAAGAGGTATCTAGATCTGGTGCTGGATAATATGTTTCAGTGGTTTAGGGGTTATGGTGGCAGTGTTGGGCTGACTGTTGATCTTGATGATCTTGAAAGTCTCTTCCTACCTTAACTACTCTATGAGTCTGTGAGATATGTATGATGTTGTAGCTTTTAAACAGGTAAACTGGGTGTACTGTTTGGGTTTATTTTTTACTTCACCTTACTTCATAACAAAAATTAACCTTATGAAGAGAGAATTACATGTAAAGCCAGGTTTACTCATCATGTTTGTTCAATATTGATCTGTGTGTGCAAGATTTTGGGTTACTTGAATGTTGGGCCTATTCAGCCTTGAGAAAAGGCGACTGAGGGGACCTCATTAATGTGTGCAAGTACCTGAAAGAACAGTGCCAAGAGCTTGGAGCCAGGCTCCTCCCAGTGATGACAAGCAACAGGACACAAGGAACTGATGCACAGGAAGTACCACCTGAATATGAGGAAGAACTTCTTTACTGTGGAGGTGACCGAGCACTGGAGCAGATTACCCAGAGAGGTTGTGGAGTCTCCCTTACTGGAGATACCCAAGAACCATCTGGATGCAATCCTGTGCCATATGGTCTGGAATGGCCCTGCTTGAGCAGAGAGCTTGGACCAGATGACCCAGTGGGCTTCTTTCCCACCTGATCATTTCTGTGATTCTGTGATTGCATATTTAAGAGGAAAAGGGTGGCCCTTTCCTTATGCTCTTAAACATATACTACCAACTACAAAGATGGGACATTGAGGTAGTTTTATTGAACACTTTTACTTTTCAGCTCTGTTCCAGTTCCATTAAACTTGCTAAACCTCCTCAAATGGCACTGCAGAGTTACTCAATTACATACTGTGAAAATTTATCTGACAGTCAGTAGTGTAAAGGTAGAATGATATTAAAATCATATAACTTTCCCTCCTATGAGATGACAGCACTGCAAACATGATGAAGATCAGGAGAAAGATAATAAATTAAGGCATTTTTGCATATTAAAGCTGCTAAATAAGGGCTAGGGATAGAATTAAACAACAACAAAAATATTTGTGTTTGCAGATCATTATTTTTTAAGATGTGGAAAAGGGCCTTTCTCCCATCTGTTTTATCAGTGATTTCTGTGGTTAAAAAAAAATATATAATACAATAGGAACATTTTCTTGGATAATACAATAGTATTTTTTTTCTAAAAAAAGGAAATTATTATCACTAGAAACACTAGCAGAAGTTACTTCTCTCTCCTCCTTCAGGCAAATTCTAGGAGTTCATCTAATTTGGTTTGTCCTATGGGAGTGATCTGAATGACCTCTATGAATGACATAAAAATAAATGTAACTAACATTTGATTCCTATTCCTCCTGTGTATTTAGTCTTTATTCAATTAGACAATTCCTGGGTATTTTTGTAATATGATTTTTGGAGAAAAAAGTAATCTTTCAACACTTTTCCTGTGTTAATGGATTTCAGAACACACTTCTGAATAGAATTTTTTTTATTAACAATGTTTGATGATTCTTCAACGTCCTTGACATATCTATATAGTGTCAGAATAGCAGAAACATATTTATTCAGTTCAGAGAAAATAACACAGTTCTATGAGAGCTCTCTAAATCATATAGAACCTTTCACTGCTTGCTGGCATGTTTAAGGTTCATCAACACCACAATATGCCTTTAGGAATGCAATAATATTGCCCTTTGCTTGTTTTTGAACCAGACTATGTTTTCTCTTACTCATATCTCTTTATAGTTTCAAGGATTAGGGCTATGTTGAATTATTTACATGCGGTACTCATCAAAGAGGTAGTTGAAATTTTTACATAGTTATTCAGATGACTACCTGACAAAGACAGTTTATTTGACAGCATTCAGTTTTAATTCAGTGTCAGTTCAGTGTTACCTTTTAAAGTCAAATGTTAGCATAAGAAATCAGGGGACAAAAATAAAGTATTAAATCAATGAAATATTGAAGGAAAAAACAAAGTGAAAAAAAGCAAAAGAAAAATTAGACATCTATTGACATCAATGTCTGTCCTTTACTGCATAATGAACTTGATTATCCATTTGATTTATTTTTGGGAATCTCAAATTGTACCAAAATTACCATACCCTTACCTCTTCTTTTATTTTACCAATGACTCACTGAATGTGGAAACACACATGCTAATAAAATTTGTTGCAACTATTAATTAAAATATTGGGAAGCTTTGAAAAACATATTGAGATCTATATGTCATTCGTGTGCAAAACTCCTCTTGATTACAGGATGCACATTTCTTTGAAAACATGGCAATATTACCACTAGAAATGAAGGTACAGATTTTTGTGTGTTTTAAATTCTGTATGTGAAAGTATTTCAAGGGTTGCAAGTGGATTGTACTCATTTTTAAGTCACTTTCTCCTCCAGAAAGTGTCTCTAGATTTACTATAACATATTGTGCCAACAAAGTTAATCATCATGTTGTAATTAAATTTATAGGGAGATATTTAGTTTAATTAAGTACTGTGCATTATAAATAGTCACCAAGCTTAGGAGTAGTTTGTTTTTCACAGAAGCTTTGTTACATGTTCACAATTGTCCACTTTTTCTTTTCTGGACGGACTAGTTATGAACAGATTTCCTAGGGAGCTTAAGATTTAGAATCTCTAAAATTCTGACTCCACTTTTCATAGCTGAAGTTATAGACTAAAGAAAAATCATTTCTTCAGAAAGGCCTTCATTGAAAAATACTGTATTATCATCTGGAGAGATCTGGAGGCAGAGTGTGAAAACACTTTATTTCCAGCAGGCATCATGATGAACGGAATGCTCTTTTCTGCCTCTCAGCAAAGTTGAATGTAAAGAGAAAGTTTTCTATCCTTTCCTTTTATTTTCACTTCATTACTTCCTCACAAAATTCTGAATAATGCCAAGGGAATGGAAATAAGAAACCAAGGTATATTAGTTTTGCAGTGAGTTTTCTGCCCCTTGTGATTCACAAAGGAATATATCTTCTGCTTATTTTTATTTTTGTATCATTAACTTTAAATTCTTGCCTTTATTCCCACCAAGGATATCCAAAGTAGGCTCACTTCACTAGGAACTGTTGCTTTAGGATTCTTTCCATCACACTTTCAATGGAAGCAACTACTTTCTCACCTTGAAACACTCCACTTGTTAGATCCTTATGAAAAAGGTGAAGCCATGGACTCCCAAAGCATTTCTTATATAAAATCATGATGGGATATGCTTTCCCCTCACCAATAGTGCAAAATGGTTAGTGTAGGTAGAGAAGGCAAATTTGCAGTCCCAGATTGTATGAGGAAGGAAAGGGAGAGTCGGTACATGGAAAAAGCAGGCAGCCACAGATATCAGGTGTGCATTATCCCCGTGAGTGGTTCAGGGATCTTATGAACAATGACATCCAACTTGTGACTGACAAATGATCTCACAGAGGACCAATGTTCAGCCCAAAAGCTGGATATTTTGACTATGAGATGAGCAAAATCTGAGGCAACAAGTAAATATTGAGGCAAAAAACCTGATATATTAAACAAAATAAAAGTTGCATCATTCCAGTTTCTTTTTCAGGATCTTTTACATCCCAATACAGTAGAACACTAATAATGTATATTAGTAGAACACTAATCTGCTATGGAGAAAGGAGAGGCACAAAGAAATATAAATATGAACATAAAGGGGCACTGGTAAAACTGAAGGAAGATGGTCTTTAAGGTTCATCAAGCAGAAAGCTGAAGCTTTGGGTTTGTTTATTTGGGGTTTCTTTGGTAGACACTTGTTTTTTTCCTTTAGTTGCCTTTCTTCAGTGAAGCTATTAGTTTCTCTAATACAACTGAGCAAGTATAAGAAATACTGTTGGACTTTTTTGGAGGAAGAAAAAATAAAATAAATACTAGAGGAGGGAGAAATAAAATCATTATAATGGACTGTATTAAATGCATTCTATAGGTAAATATTAAAAATGTACAAAACACCAAATATGTACATTTTATTATTTTTCATTTACATTGTCACTTAAATTTTGCTTTAAGCATGCTGGAGTAGCAAGGAAGAAATACACTATTATAAAAAATTTCTGCCATCTGAACCTAACATAGACCTATGATTTTAATTGTCAAGAAACTGCAGTTAAAATGTAGATGAAAAAAAAGTCAGTTTTCAGAGCATGTTCAAGATTCTACAAAAAGTGAATAGACATAAAATAAATTCATACTAGAACAGTTTTCTGTTTAGTTGATCTTGCTTCTGGACTATCACTGGTACGGGTTAAAAATCATCTGAGAATATAAGCTTTTGCAATACAGTTTTTTATCTACCTTGGTGTTAAGAGATTTTTCTACAAGGCCTTTAAAGTTTTGTTTGGGGAGAACACTTTCAGCTGTAAGGAAGATAGGTTCTACTAGCAGTTATTTTCTCTCTCTCTAGTGGTACACTGGACAGAGTTCTTTAATTTTGCTTTTCTCTAGAGACTTTAAAGTGGAAAATCCCCCATATTTCACCAAAAGAAAGGATAGTATCTATTTTTATATGAATAAGAAATGACAGAGATGTAATATTAATAGTATTTTTCCGTATTTTCTATTTTGTGTTCCTGATTGTTAAGTAAAAAACCAGGAATTAAAAAATGAAAAAAGTTATTTGTGGAACTGATGTATGTGAGTTTTGCAATTGCAATAGTTTACAAGTAGGTGGTTTTATTACAGCAACCCACAGTAAATTACCTTTTAGGAATAACTTATTAATTTTCATTGTTCTTTGGACTGGAAAGACGGCCTGTTAAAACCTTTTTACCTGGATTTGATCATAAGGGAGAAAGACTATAGGATCTGTGATCATTCACTTAAAGAAAAGAGGTTACAGACAGAGCAGAAATTAATGTTTAGCTTTGACCTTTATTTGCAGAAAGCAGATTGTACTTCTGTGCAGATTTAGAACAGTAGTTCTTCATTTGGCATCACTGTGCCCTGACCCACATACTATTTAAAGAAAGATAATGTAATTAATCTAATTTTATCAATTTTTGGAAGTTTGCAATTTAATTCTTGATAACCACTTGCTTCTGTGATAAGGGAATCCAAGTAAATTTTATTATATTATGAAATGTTTTGACATTTTTAAATCTAAGCATGCTTGTCCTAGGCTAGAGTCTGATCTTGATTATGCTTCTACAATCACAGAAGTAGTTTCACAGAGGCTTGTAATTTATAATGCCATAACTGAGACACATTGTCCTTCTTTGTCCTTTGTCACATGTGTTTATCAACATACTTGTTAGTGTCAATTGTGTTTTCATTGTTCCCTGTCTCATTCTCTTTTTTTCTCATCATCTGGTATTGACTCGTGATTCCTTGGCTCAGATCCCATCTTTATTAAGCCTTGTCCAGATGAGTGCAACATACTTATTCCTCTTTCTGGCAGACACTCAAATGCCTCATTAGTCTTCTGATGATATATTCCGCTCCAACTAAAAGAATTTTATGCCTTATAGTCATGGCATTTGGTTATCTGGGCATGGCTTCCTTCTTAGCTGTACTTCTTATTTTAGTTCTTAGATGGATATTTGCATCCAGAAATGTTATTTTACCTTGTTATTAAGTTATTCTATGAAACTGCATCTTTATAATATGGGGTTCCTCTGTTCCTCTGCTCTTTATTGGGGTAATTATTGTGCATTTGAATAACAGTTTTGTAAAAGAGAATAGACATTTTAGCACCTGTATAATGAAAACCATTAAAGATAAATACAGAGGGAGGCAGTGTTGCTGCTGATTTGTGGAAGTAATTTTTTTTTTTTTTTTGCCTCTGCTTTTAGAGACTACAAAATATAAAATATTTTACTACACTTAGCACTTTGCAGTGTCCTTCTATTTCTTACCTATGTGACTATAGGTGTATGTAAGATGGTTATTTTCTGGAGTTCTTTTCACTGCCATTGCTTCTAGAAGTATCTGTTGCATCTTCAGCTTCCTTTTCTGCTTTTCTGCTGGTAGATTCAAACACTTGGGAGGTGTTTTCTCACCAGTGTGAGAATTAGTGGCTTGTAGGAAGTGGCAGAGTTGCACGTGAAGCCAAAGCATGTACATCTCCCACAGGTATATGTGGTCAGGGTACCTGCAGTCATGCGTGAGAGGGTCGACTGGTAACACATCTGGTCATTTGGGGACCTGTGCCCATAAATCTCTCTGTGAATGAGGAGAGAGATTAGACTGTTGGCTGTTCCTTGAACTTTCTAAGTGACTGACGTGATGGTTTATCCCTTGCATCACCAGTCCTGATCCTGATGTATAATTCATGCACTGCTGGTTAATAACATCATTAATAAATCAGTGGATCACCTTCTGATTTCATTTAAACTACAGTTTTTCTCTATGGCAGTTCATTACAGAAAGCTCAGATATGGGTACAAAGTCTTCATGAGTTTCCTTGTCTTGTTCTGCCTTTTGCATATTGGATTTTGATTAGTTGTTCTCTTTAGCATTTCTTCATCTTCTGTACTGCATGTTCTAATGTCTTGAACAAAAGAATCCAATCAGACATTATTCAAGTATAACATTTATGTACTATGTGAACAAATATACAATGAACAAGCCCTCCTGTACTTGTCCTCCTTTTCCAAGAAAGTGTGAGATTTCCTGTCAGCTACGACCTACTAAACTTAGAGAGTTTGTTTTACTGATGCTGGTACTTAACAATGGTGAGTATTTCTCTTTCTTCCACTGTGCACAAGATGATAACATGATGATGCCTAACGCCTCCAATACCCCAGATAAGACAGTTTTCCTGTTGATCAGTCTGTTTAATTCTGTCATAATCAAGATGTTACAATTGTTATCTGTTATATAAAGTGGTGTGGTAAGCTAAGTATAAGGAGAAGAGGGGCGGGTCAAGCAGTTAATGTAATGGTTACTGAAA
Organism: Orthonyx spaldingii; assembly: GCA_013397795.1. Taxonomy (NCBI): domain Eukaryota; kingdom Metazoa; phylum Chordata; class Aves; order Passeriformes; family Orthonychidae; genus Orthonyx; species Orthonyx spaldingii. The sequence continues at coordinate 371,122 of VZTJ01004571.1, forward strand.
AACATCTCACTCAATTTAGTGGACATATGTGTGGTAGAATTTTGTGCACACTTTGAGAACTACTTATCAAACTAAAGAGTTAAAAAAAAAAAAAAGAAGAAATAATAAAGGGATTGTAAGAAAGAAAGAATACAAAGAAACCTGACAAAAAAGCAGCAAACCATAAGTATTACATTCAGGTAGAATCCACTACTGAAGGTGACAATACAAGCTGTATTCCCATCTATGGCTAGGTCTGCTCCCTTCATGAACCAATCAGTGTTGCCAGATGAGATGCTGATGTTGCAGAAGATGGTGAGTGTACTAGTCAGAGTGGTACAGTTTTCCTTTCCACTTCAGTTAGCCGCAATATTTTATTTTTTCTTTGCATCACTCTTTGAAGGAACCAAAAGAGATTAAGGATTTGCCTCTTGTCATTATTTTATCCTTCATTTAGGTTTCCTTCTCTATGGATTTGTTTTGGTCCATTGATTTCCAATTCTTTTCTCCTTTGCTAGTAAAAGATGATCATAATGCAGTCCTTTGTGATGCTAGTGCATTTTTTTGTGTGAAAGAATGTAGAGGTTTTGTCCTTCATTTCAGAAATGAGTTTATACAAAAAGGTGAAATTTGCCAAAGTCTTAAAAGTACAGCCCATGATTCAAATGGTTCATAAGCAACTCAGTCATATTTCAAAATGTTACCCTCAGTAATTAAATTAGAAGGGATCTGTCATATACTAAGCATATTTCACAGAATCACAGAATATTCTGAGTTGGAAGGGACCTTTTTCTGACACTATTTTAACTGGTAAAAATTAATGGACACAATCCTGTATTATAAAGGGGAAGAATATTGCAACCTGGTGATGAATGGCCTAATGACTTTGGTTTTTTGTGTATTTGCAAAGATTTTGGTTATGTGGTTGTCTTTTCCTCTTTTGTGACTGAATCATACTGGAAAAAAGAACCAATCATTAATATGTTTCACAGCCTATCTCCTTTGTCTGACTCTTAGGTGATGTATGAGTACATTTGTCGAAGTAAGGAAAGTTATTACAGTGAGTTTTTTCTTTAATGTTCCAAACATCTTGTGATTTGGGTAATACCAATTGACAGCAAAGCCCAGATCTGTAAAGTTAGATCTTCTGTCTTCTGGCTTGGCATTTTGCAAAATGTACTATAATGTTTTCTGCTTTTCTCTCTTAGTCATCTAGTATGATATTTACAAATTGCTAAATGATTTAAAAGTAATTAAAATGTAAATTGAGAGAAGTACTATCTCTTATGGGGAACACCAGATGACTACAGGGTAAGTAAGGGGGTTTACGGTCTTTAGAGCTGTAATTTTTAAGAACTTTTATCAGTCAGCTCTTCTGGACACAAACAGTTTTGTGATCAGCAGGGATGGCACTAAACACATAAAGGTGATAGTAGTCACTTAGGGAAATAAACTCCATAAATTCGTTCAGTTATTGCCCATATCTATCAATTTCTGTATTAAAATGAAACATAATTTTCAGTTTGGTAATTTCATGGTTTATGTGATTCATATTTGAATTAGTCTGAAGTTAGTCTACCAAACTGTAAAAAAAATTGTGCAAAGTTGAAAAGTGATTACAGAATAACTGTAGTGCATTGCTTATCTCTTTAAAAATTAAAAGGACACATACAAATTAATTAAAAAAAAAAAAAAAAAAAAAAAAAAAAAAACAAACTATCAGGGTGCCTGCCTACAACTCTAAATGCCCTAAAATAATTAGATGATTTTAGGCTATGCCCGTATGAGAAAGTATAGGTGCACACAAGGAGTGGATGTGTAGGGTGCAATGGTTGGCATTTAAGGACTTGGGAGGACTTATTATGGACCAGATAAGGGATTATTCAGTGGGACTCCTCCAGACAGCAAGATGAGTGCAGGAACCATGATCCTAGGGTGCATCTTCTGATACAGAAGTGATCAGGAGATTCACAGCAAAACCACAATGAGATCTGAGCTAGAGCTCTCTTGTAGCAATACCCTTGAGGTCCTAGTAATCCCATGACTACACGAACAATTTTTTAGCCAGTTGCACAGGTTTCTATGGCCTAGAGAGTCTTTTCTCAAGTTTTTGCTAGCAGATATTTCTCAAGCTGTACTAGGAAATCCACAAGTACTGCCAGGAAACAGACAAAGATGCCGAATGTCCCTGACAGCCTTGGAAACCACGTCAGATGCTACTCAAATATATGAAAGATCTTATCCAGCATATAGGACTGCTGTCCTTGTATGCTTGTGCAGAATCTGCTTCATTTTATAGCTATCATTGGGAGTTTGGGGAGTCATGGTATTGAAAATACTGCCAAGTTTTTAATTGTGTTCATTCCATGGTTCAGTCTTCAGCTATGGAAAACTCCCAGGAGTCAGCCATATTTTAGAAAATGTTTGCTGGCATATGCTTGCTATTAAGTACAAGTGGATGCTAGTAAAATTACCTGTATCTGTTAGACATGTGTTTAAGGACCTTTCTAATTTGGAAATTCAAGGGACTTAGAATAATTTGTATGCAAATAAAATATAGTGACACTAGCCTGCCTTTATAAGTATTTATAAGAGCTTTTCTGAATTAGTCCTATCAAATATGCCTTAACTGTGCTAATATAAAAGTTAAACTTTCCATATTATTAATATGACATTTTTAGCAATCAAATGACCAGTCTGTTTGTGATGAGACTCTAATTTAGATACTTACATGTGTCCTTTTGTGTCTGAGAATAACAGAATTTGTGTTTGGATAGCTCATCTACACAGTTCCATTTATTGAGTATTAAAAACTGAGATAGAATAACTGCAACATTGCATGGGGTTTTTTCTCATCAAAGTAATACATGAATGAATTATTTTTCTGAGACTTGAGACCTGAAAGTGACTTCATATTTGATTGTTCTTAAAATAGTTTGAGACAAATCAATGGACTTTAGCAATGAACATCAGTCTAATAAAGTATGTGTGTGTGCCTGTGTGTAAGTAAATACCTTGGAAATAAAAAAAAATGTTCAAAATGCAGCTATTGCCAACAGTTGTTATCCAGTAGCCTAAAGTATGAAATTCTCAAAAAATTATGCATGTATTCAGCTCTTCATTGTTTTGCTTAAACCAGTTCATGACAGAATTTTAAATAACTAAAGGCAATTTTCTGAAATCGCTGTCTGGGAGGTGAGGTGAGAGTAAGGGCAGTGCACATATAACAAGTTAGCAGATATTTCCAGGTTTTCTTTCACAACATAATAATAGTAATTTATACTAGGCAGAATGAGTTTTAATTGAACATCTTTCAAGCTGCAGTATACGGAATAGTTTGGATTAATGTTAGCAAATGTGGAGAGCTAATGCTCAGTTTCAGAGAGTGCAGTAACTTTCTGTTTTATCAACATGCCAGACTGGAGCTTACAGCATATTTGGCATATTTACATATTCATAATACACTGTTACTGTGCAGATTCTACAATGTCACATTGGCACTACATGGTGAGAAAATGCAAAAGCAAGTTAACATTATGGCTGTTTATAATCTCCAATATTTTTCCAATTGTCTTTATTTACAGATGGCTTCTTAGGCCAACAGTTTGCACAATAACTAATCAAACTAATTTGCTGCTGGCTCAGAATGTAATGCTTTGATTAGAAAGTTTACTTTCAGATCTATATTTCCCGTATATAAGCTAAATTGTAGTGCAATTTGTAATTGCTTGTTTCTCCACGCAGTTCAAGTTGGCAGAATTATGGATGAATACCCTACAGAGAAAAAAGGCTTAGTTTTGGTGCTTGGAGTTTTGGAGTTATTCACTCCAGCAGAGGTACTGAAACCACAGATATATGAATGGCAAGATGCTTGTTCCACAGATGTAGCCTATAACTAAGCCAATCATATTCATTCCAGTTCACTCAAAAGCAGCAGTCTCTCAGTACTGCCATTGGGTGCCCAGTTTTTGTTCAAGGAAATTGGCTGTTTCAAGATCCATGTTGTACTGAGACATTTTGCTCACTAAGCAGGAAATGTTGTGATTTACTTAAATAATGTGTCAATGCCATCCTTTGATTTGTTTTCAGCCAGCATATAGTGAAATGTGCTGCTATTCTTACACTTATTTAAAAGCACAGAAAAGAAACACACATACATATGCGCATGTTTATTTATGGTTGTATATACATATACATACACATATATGTATATATTTCATTGAATGTTTCAAGAAAAGAAAAGGCACAACATCAGTATAGTATCTTACCTTCAAATAAAAATGTAAATTTGAATTGCAATAGGCAAGACTCCTTGATCTTGAGAAGTGCATTGCATGGGAAAGCAATATGTGCTCATGCTCTGCTCGTTAAAGTACAACATACTCTGTTGAGGGGAAGCAACTGGCCCTGGACTGTGATTTGTCTCCCTTTCACTCTGTCAGAGAGTTTTCTGCTTTCTTCTTTGTGTAAAGCATGCAAGAAGAATCTGTCCAATCAATACCTTCTTACTGATGAATGAAATACAAAAGACACAAATGTGGTTAGTGTTGATAAATCTACACTTGAGTGGACAAACATAATTCTCAGGTCCTCTCAGCAATCACATCATTTTTATAGTATTAAACCTACCATTATACATCCTTGCTTTACTATGTGATTTAAAGTGAACACTTCTTGGAAGAATGAACATGTAGTCACTATTTTAAAGTATTAATTGCAGAAGAACCAAATGCCTTTCTTTCAATCTGTGACTCCTGCTTTTATTTCTTTCAAGTACAGAATATTAAGAGCAGAAAATGTTGCTGTTAATCCTCTTCTGATTTCAAAATTTATGTGACAGTGAATGCAATTAATCCATTTTCTCATTACTTTTCCTGAGAAAATATGCACAGGCATGAACAAGAAACAGCCTTGACTTGATAAATAATATTTCAAAATCAGTTTATAAAACTTTAAAATAATGTTTCAGAATTTCAGAAAGTCTATCAAGTGGCTTAAATTTTTCGTGCCTCTGTAGCTTTTCTCTTAATATAGCATTAGAGTAGCTCTGTCGGATTAAAAAAGGCAAATGTAGATGTCTGATTAATTCATGTTTATTTTGATCACATCACATTACATCAGACCAGAACAACATAACACAAAGTGACAGAAATGTAACTTAGTCTTAAACCACACTATTCACTTACAGTCAGAAGTATGAACTTTTGGAATGAAAATCAAATTAATTGAAATTTCATCATCCCCTTCCCTTCATCATTCTTCTCTTCTTTTTTCAAAGACAAATACAAACATGGTGGTGCTATTTGGAAAAAAACCTTCATGGAAGAACCAAGTCACCCTGGAGAAAAGAGGCTGGACAGAAGAAGAAGGGAAAATATAGGGCATTACATTGCCATTTGTCAACAAACACTTTGTATGCTGCAAAAGGCTTCCTAAAGATGATTATATTAAGAGTAGCTAAGACTTGCTTTTGCTTTATACTTCCAGTCATGTTTAAAATTTAGAGTTTGATAGCAATGACCATCTGTGGCATTCAAAGCCCATTAATTTTATTGCAGGTATAAGTATGTACCAATGACTTATGGAAGGTGACTGTAGCCAAAGTTAGCAAGACTGGCTTTTCAATTATTTTCCAATGTCTAAAGATGTACCCTGATTAATTCCACCTTGCTGAAGCAAGTAAGTTTAGAATAGTCAGGTAATTGAATCTATCACAATGGAAATAAATAGCAGCACCTGCATGCTGAACTGTCCCAAGTCATGACCTGGATGTGGTCCCTTTCCTAACAAGAAGTGATGGATCCTGGAGCAGTGAGACTCATCTCCTGGAGAGCTCACGTAAGTGTCTAGAGTTAAGTAAATGGATCTGGAACTGCCTTGTCCTTAGGCAGTTAAACACTACCAAACCTATCTCAGGACTAGTTTCAATTACCCAGCCAGAAAAAGGCTGGCATGTGCATGCCAACTCCAGGATGTTCCCACTCCTCCAGAGCAGTTTGTAACCACTTCTAAATTTTTCCTTCCTGTCTCTTTCTATCTTTGTGTGTCCCTAAATCAGAGGTATAAGAAGTGTATGCAGGTATGTGTATTCTTTCCTATCCTCAACTTGTAGCAGCTAATAATGTTGACACTAAAATAGGCTCCAGAGAATTGCTTTGTTTGGTGCTGAGAAAGATCAGAAATTGATGGATACCTTCTCACCAAAGAGTAAAGCTATATGTAGTGACTATTCTGTGGTATATGAAGTAATGTGTACACTATATTGCTATTCTGGAAGTTATTTCTCAATGGAAACATTCACTGTTATCCAAGGTAAGCATTTTGTCCTGTGCACCACAGCCTGGACATGTCACTGAAACAGGCAAAATATCTGCTCTCTCAGTTGTATCTTGTAAAACATGAAAATGCACAACATGTATCACACAGATAAAGTTACTGGTTTAGTAGCAATCTGTTCTTAATTCTGATGTATAGCACTTGCAAAAGACACACAATAGTGTCTAGATAATTTTTTGTAAAATAATGGGTTCCAGATCTGCAGCAATTTCTTTTGATTGTAGTGAGAGTTAGAAAGCTATATTCCTGTTTACTGCCTTGAAAATTTAAGGGCAGATGTCACACAGCAGAGAGCAAACAAAGTTGTCACTGGCCTTTGTCAATGCTGTGGTGTTGGTGACATATTTAAATACCTGAAGAAAGTAGGACAGTCCTTTATTTCTGACATCAATTTGACAAATTTGACTGTCTCACCTTTGCACATCTACACCTTTCCCTAATAAGTTTTTCATACCCAGATACTGCTTATAAGTGTTCCTTTCCCTCCCTCGTAATATTTACATCAGGAGGTAGCACAGAAATAAATATTTTCTCACAGGTTTTTGATGACAATGCCTGACAGAAATCACGCAGGCAGACTCCCTCACTCATTTTCATTCCTATATATGAATTACTCTGGACTGTCAAACACTATTGTCTATTTATTCTAGGAGCCATGATCTCTGTGGATAACCTAGATATTTCTCAGACTTCATTAACGTTCTTTGTGAATGTTTTTAGCAATGATTATCCAGTCACTGCTTAAGGATTAATGATTAGCTGGAAGGTACCAATGTACAATGCATAGCTTAAAGCCATTAGCTCCAGTTTCTTTTGCAAAACAAAGCAATTCCATTTCCTCCAAAAAAAAAAAAAAAATTCAAAATCTCAAAACCACAACAGAATCTTGAGAGATAAAGCTAGTAAGTTCAAAATATTGTTTGATATACAGCTCTTAAATTTGAAAAAATATAAAGAACTTGCGCAATGTATACAAGTTTGATTAACATGCCATCCATTTTAAAAGGTCTCTCTAATAATAATTATTAATTCTTTGCAACAGGTGTACATTAAATATACACTTCATGCATAAAGACCATCTGGAAAAGAGTGGGTAGAAATAAAGTAAAAAGCAGCTGCTATAAAAGAAACACAATGGAAGAAACATAAATTTTGTTAACAATTTATATTTGCCTTTTTTTTTCCTTTGCAGCATATTCATGGGAACATCAGAACACCGAAAATCCACTGTGATAACATTTTAATGGGAAAAACCCAAGTCAGTTGAAAGGTTAGTATTCTGCTACTCTTACATGACAAAGTCAAACCAATTTATTTCCAAAAAGCATCTTTCATGTAAAGTACCTCAAAATTATCCATGTTGAAACATAAAATAATGAGATGGCATTCAGAGGAACAGCTTCAGTGGACTTTATAAAGACAAGTGAAAATAAGTGAAATTGGACCAACTTGCTCACAACATGTATATGAATTTCCCAATAACCCTGACAATAAGTTCAGATTTACACTCCGAATCCTTTTCCTTTAGCCCTGACTGGACAAAAATATGAGTTTCAGTGAATTTAAATGTAACAGATGATGTTTTTACTTGGTTTGTTTTGTTTTCTTTATATATATACACTGCTATTATCACTTATCCTTTTCATTTGTTTTAGTTATAATAACATGACCATAATAATTTGACTATAACTGATTAAAGGGGGGGAAAAAGTCACATAATGCAACTGTTAATTATGTTCTACCATATCTAATAAACAATATGAATTATTAGTAATGGCATATTTATCAACTACTTACTGTTTCTGTAAACAGTTTAGAAAAAATTAAAAGTTTTTTTTCTTCAAATCTTTATTTTATGAAAAGAGGGGATTGATTAGCACATGTGAGAAGACAGATATATGCTGCCATCTCTAAATCTGATCCAGCAGAGCATAGAAAGAAGTCATGTGACTTGGTGACCAGATGTACTTTGATTGACCTATGTGCAAATGTCATGTCTTGTATTTCTTTACAATTTGTGCTCCTTTTTAACAGTTAACAAGGGCAGATAAGCAATACTGACATCCTGTATATTTAGGATGCATGACGGAGACCCCAAAAAATTTGTGCATCTGCATTACATATTTCTAGCTTAAGCTTAATTTCTAATAGTTTTTGAGTTATATAGACAAAAAATAAATTGTAAAATATTTAAGAATTTTCCTTGAAGTTTTAAGAAATAAACATTTCTGTGAAAGCAGAAAGAAAGAAGATTCACTCTGCATCAGGTGGTCATAAGTGGAACATCCTCTAAAATATCCTTCAGATTAGTTAGATGCATTTCCCCAGCTTCACTCTAATTCTCTATTTAGACATGATTTTCAGTCCCAAATGATTAGGTATTTCCATAACCGGCCAGTTTGTAAATATCTATAGAATAGACTACAATCATCCAGATCATTATTCACATATTTTTTATAAGAAAAAACTCTAGTTTCTTGGCAAATAACATAAACAGCCACAATTACAGGTCTTCTAATGGTAATATTTGCATCTATCTTACATATTAAGTTATATTTTATACATATATAACTTTGGTGTACTTATAAAAAAACTCTTACAACATACTTGACTTTAATGCTGACTTATTTTGTGGTTGGGGTTTTTTTTTGTGTGTTTTGTTTTTTAATGAAAAAAGTCAACAAAATTGTAGAGGTGATGCTTGCAGATGACTAAAGGATATTTTATGCATTTATAATGGCTCCAACAATTGGTGAAAGTATACATCAGTATTTACTGTATTACTATCTAGTAACTGAACAAAAGATGTGGAAATGTATATATTTGCCGATACAATGAACCAGGTCATACCAGGTCATTTTATGTAGGAGAGAGATCTAATCGTCTCGTGAGTAAAAAGTAAAATTGTAAATAGGGTGTTATCAAATCAAGCTTAACTACATACTCAGATTATTCTGTCATGGAAGATCTGTGAAGCTGATGAAGCTGGACATCTGTGACTACTTTAACCATCACTTATTTTCTTCCTTTTGTTGCATAGACAACATTAGGTTTAATTTTTAAAATAATCAATTCTAAAGAACGAAAATCCATTGCAATATATATTTGTATATATAGTGCCAAAATATGATTCATAGTGTTTATTGTGAGTAGCTCCTGCTGGATAAGCAGCATGGGGGACACTAAGAAACTAAGAAACCCAAACAAGTGACAAAAAATCCTATGATCCCTCTTGTGACAAGGAAGCAGACATGTAGGCAGGACTCAAGGGTGTTAGTGAGAAAGATATTTTTCATAGGCACTAAGTTCTAAACCAAGAGCCAGGCTGGAGGAGAGACAGTCCTTTAAGGACGGAAAAGTCTGATACGTTGCTTTTTTACATACATTTTTACCACCCACCTTACCAGGTTTGTTCCACTGAAAAGAAAGCTTCAGTTTTGATTCTGTCTTTTATTAAAGCTTATCTTTAGAGTGTGTAAGCTTTTCAAGTGGTTTCTGTTATATTTGCTTTAAGCAATGTTAGAATTAGAAGCTCTGGCTGACTCAAGGTCTTATCAGAGGTGCATTTAACATTTTTTTTTTTCAATTCAGAAATAGATTAAAAAACCTCACTTGGACATGCTTTATACGTTATGGTTTTATAGACACAGGCTTGCCTCACCAAGTTTTGATGAACTGCCTTACTTTGAATAAAAAATAACGTGCAGTTGGCAGTGTTTAGAATAGTTATTTATGAAAAAATATAACTGACATTGTGTCAAATTTGCTGAAAAGAAGAAAATTTGAAAATCAAAATTAACTACTCCGAATGAACTACTTTTTTATTCACTTCAAAGAAAGCATTCAAGACTATATTTACACATATCAAAAAATGAAGCAAAACTGATTTTTTTCTGAGATTGATCAGCTGTTTGGTGCCAAATGTTGAGTTTTTGGTTTTCAGCTGCTGAACTTGCAAGGCAGTTTCTCAGCTGTGAGAAGTAAGTATTCACACTTTTATATAAGGATACAGCTACTTGGAAATAGCTCTTGTTCAATTTTGCTGAAAATTAGGGTTTTTTTGAGAAATCATAGGTCAGAAACAATAGACTCTGGAATGCCTGGTTATACATCAGATTTTCATAATTTTCCAGTTTGCCAGTATCAAAGGATTTCTGAAATGAGCGTTTTTACTCTCACTTATTGTGCCCTAATGACAAAGAAATCAGGTAAATAAGATTGTGCAAGAATCCTGATTCCATGCATGCTGCTAACATTTTTTTTTTCTTCCTACAGATTTCAGAAGCAGTCTATTTATTTTATTTCAGATCAGTTTTTGTCATTCGTCAGAGTCCAACAATTTTAACATGGGAACAATTTTTTAAATACATGTAAATCCAGTTTTTGAAAGCAGTTCACTTTCCCCAAAGTTTTCTTCACTGGCAATCATTAGCTCAATATTCTACTCCAATGAAGTTGTCTAAAAAACTTACCCTTAGGAGTATAGCTCCCATTGTCTTCCTTTAAAGAGTGCAACCTTTTAAAGTTTTTTTAAAGTTTTCTCTGTTCCCATTGGTAATGTGTCCCTCATATTTCCTTCTCTTTCAGCAAAATCAATGTCCCCTCTAAGGCTACCATGAGAGACTCACAGTTATATAGTATAATTCAGTAAAGCTTATGCTAGGTATTGTGAGCTATTTTTGTTGTCAATATGGTTGAGAGGATTTGACCAACAAATCCACTTGCCCATAAAACACAGAACTGACTGCACTTCTGTGAACAAATATATACCAGCTCAGCAAGAATCCTGCTCATAAAATAACTTGATGACTTCAGAGTTTTGTACAAGTAAGGTGTCAATTGACAATCATAATGGTAGTACACAGCCCTGCAACAACTTAGAAAATGAACGCACTCTAAAAATTAAATGAATAGACGATGGCTTCTGGTTTGCTTCAAAAGGTGTGAATAACTGTATTGATGCCAAACCCAGTGGTCTGTATTTACACAGTATTACTGAAGACTACTTTCCACAGTAGAAACATGCAAAATTAAAGGGCTTCAGGATGGCTCCAATCACAGCAGAATAGTTCTAGCTACCAGATAATCATTTTAATGTGTGACTTGACATGAAAAGCAACACTCAAGTTTCCAACTCACAGCGAATCAAGCAACATACTGCATAAAATAAATACGCAATGGAGATAAAAAGTATATTTAACTTTATGTGGGCATGTGTGGCTCATTGAATGCTTTCACACTTTTCATGTGATTTCTTTGAAAAAGAGTGTACCAGGGAAAACCTTTTTATAATAAAGTATAAAAGAATTACTGATGGATAGTAACTGACAACCAGATACTAAAATGAAACTTTAAAATTGATTTCATCATAAAAATAACAAAAAAATAAAAGTCCTATGGCTTTACTTTAGAAAAACAGTTAGATTCCCTAGTGCTACTATAAGTCATAAATAAAATAAGTTTATTAATCTTACATAGTGAAGTCATGAATGAGCAAAGCTATTATTGTACCAAGGGCTTTCTCCCTAATATTTCAGCAATATCAAGGTGACTTTATCCAGAAAAATCGAGCATAATATTTTAGCTACAACTAACAAATGGACACAGAACCTTGAACACTTCATGTACCAAAACCAACTGCATATTATTTTTCTGACTTAAATGAACATAAAAGCACATCTTTACTCTTAAACAACTTTTTTATGTAATATTCTTTAACACTCCCCTTGAAAATTGCTTTCAGCTTGCAGTCACAGCACTGTTGCAGTTTTTTGACCATGATATTTTCTGTTGCTAGCATGATAAGACACCTTTACAGTCTAATAAACAGCAGGTGTAAAGACAATTTATGATGTGGGAAATTTGGAAAACTTTGATATCAACATTTTTGGTTTGTTTACTCCTAACATTAAACCAACACATTCTAAAATCTGAATCTGATTTCTACAGCATAACCAATGTTTTTTATATTAGGGGCTACTCTCACTATTCTAGTATGTACTCTTTTGTTTGTTTCTTAGTATAAAACAAACTCATCAATGCTTCCACTGCTTCTTGCATCTTGAAAATTCTTATATTTTTGTTTGCACAGGCCAAAAGAGAAGCCTTTTTTGGTATGTCTGAAGCAATTTTGTGATGTTATTCCTGAAAAAGTAGCACATCGTTTTCAGAAAGCATTCAGTGTCTGGTGCATGCAATGGAACGAACTCTGACTTTGTGATTTTAAATGTTTTACTGAATATTTTTGATGGTATCTTATAGTCCTTTTATTTAGAGTAAGAGTTGGGATTTCAGCTCTTTCAGTTCACCTGTTCTCTTTGTTCCCACACACTCTCCAGAGATCAATTCAAATACTTTGTTGAAGAGAATAATGGTTTTATTTTGATTAAGTGCTCACATTTATATAGATGTTTTATTTAAGGTGAAATTTTCTTGGGTGCAGAATACTTCCTTAATAGCTTAAGCTTTCCTCTCAAAAAATCTTTAGACCTTGAGAATGCATGATCTCCTCGTGAAAATGGATTCTCATTTTCTATTACAACAAATGCTTTAATCCTTGATATTTAAAGAAAAACCCTGCATGAGTATCAGCACAGCAGTGACATATCCAAGGAAATGGCTTTCTCACTGAACTGGCTGTATCTTCTGAATTAGAACTTTCTTAGTATCTGACTGACTTATTGCATAAACTCAAATTATTTGCCAATTGTGTCTGTAAATTAGGTTTAATTTCTAACTTTAAAAATGGGTGAACAAGAAAGAATGAAGCATAAGTTGATGAAGTTTCCTAGAAAAAAGTTGATGTCTGAGTATCCTGGGGCAATCCATTTTATTTAAGCTTTCTTATTTGTATTAATAAGTCTTCAATTAGTTAATATTTCAATTACACTAATAAATTACTGGCTTTACACATCTGGTCTTTCCTTTAAATTGATAAAGAGATTTTGGGTGTAACAGAAACTACTCAAATATCTTGGCATCAGATGTCTAGATGTCTTTTAATACACCTTACTGGTTTGTTAATTGTATTTGGTGATCAAGTACATTGAAGTAGAAATATCAGCTTGTTTTAGCTCAGTTAAGGAGGAAACTAGCTACCACGATGTGTCACAGAATTTCAGAATCATAGAATCACAAAATGTTTTGGGCTGGAAGGGACCATAAAGATCATCTAGTTCCAGCCATGACAGGAACACCTTCTACTAGACCAGATTGCTCAAAGCACCATCTAACCTGGCCTTGAACACTTCCAAGCCCAGGGCATCGACAACTTCTCTGGACAACCAGTTCCAGTGCCTCAATACCTCACAGTGAAGAATTTCTTTTTAATATCTAGTCTAAATGTACCCTCTTTCAGTTTAAAGCCATAAGCCCTTTTCCTGTCACTACATGCTATTGTAAAATGTCCCTCTACAGCTTTCCTTGCAGACTCCTTTAGGTAGTGCAAGGCTGTTGTGTATCTCTTTGAAGGAATTATAGAAAATCAGAAACAGAGATACCTTTTTTGGTCTTACAGACACCAAACAGAACACAGAGTTGAGTTAATGTCCACAGATTTAGATAACCCTGGTTTAGATTTCAGATCAGTCTTTGTGACCTATCTTAAAACAACATAGTATTAAGAATATTGTATTTCAGTTGAAATGATAGCATGAAAGAATAAATAGAGGGAAACAATATGTTTCTAATTATTTTCTAACTAGCCAGTTAGGAAACACTCATTATCTCAAATTCAAATATAGATTCTTTCAAGTCCAGTGTAGCACTCATTAATTACCTGCATAAATACATATTATTGTGTATTTAGATCAGATTGCAAAGAGTGATGTTTATCATGTAACAGTTTACATTAGACTTGTTGACCTGTATACTCATAAGAATTTACAGTGAGGTTTATTTTTTTTTTATGTTGTGTTCTAAATAAATTCACTTAGATCATGAGTGGAGTTTCTTTACTTCCAGAAACACAGTTTAAATACATATTGCTTGCGAAATATCTAAGAGAAAAGGGAAATTCCATTAAAAATAACTATAATAATGATTCTCACCACATTTTTTTTACCTTAAACCCACATTAGATTCCTAAGCTTAGTGGAAGAATCTGAAAATAGAAATGTCTAGTTCTGTATCCTGGAGAATATGAAATCCAAGAAGTTTCACATGAACTTCATGGCATCTGCTGGTGTGGTCAAAACTTGCTTAGTATTCTACTGTTTTACTTACAGCTATCTAAGATACTTCATTTTTCTGAATCAAACCAAGCTCTGGGAATAGCATCCTAGATGCAAATAATAGCTGCGAACTTGGCTAAAGTTAAGAAGAATTAAAAGGAAGTCCATAATTAATTCTTCATCCAGAATTTGTTGCGCTATTTAGGTAAGAGGTCACTTTATCTACTCACTGCCAGGAAAACTTAAACAAGCCAAATTTCTGCTATAATTGCAGTTTCATGGTGGGAACATGGGATCACTGAGACCAAGACCTTAGAAATTGTTGTCCCGGTTTGAGACAATTTTTAGGAGGAAAGGCCCCAACAGGACGTCCCCTCCTGCCAGGTAAGTGCATGCCCCGGCTGCCCCTCCCCCAGCGAGGGGGAGGTTAGGAAGGAATTTCTTGGAGGAAAGTGAAAAAAAAAAAACCTGTTTATTTAACAAGCAGGTGCACGCAGGCACCGAAAAGAAAAATGAATAATGTTAGACAATAAACCTTCTCTTGTGTGGAGAAAGATGGTGGATTTTTAGAGTCTTCTTGGCTTCTCCTGGAAGCTGGGTGGGGGTAGCTCTGGTAGCTCCCCACCGAATGTCTCCCCCGGAGGTGGTCTGATTTGTGGATGAAAAAGCAAACCAAAACAGCCCAAAAAGAAGAAAAATGCAGAAGCTGACAATTACTACCGCAGGTCAGAGGAAAAGTCAACAAGAAAGGAATGCACTCCCCCCGCCCTTTCGCTGCCTAGCAAAACCTGGAGGAATGAATGAGTTTACAACACAAACTGCACCAGTTTCCCTGGCTGGCTCCCTTCCCAGCCTAAAGTTACAGGACCCATTTTCCTGAGCAGAAAGCAGACGATAGGGAATACACACAGCATAAAATACATAGCATAAAATCACCCTAAGACAATTAGAGAAATGAATTTGACATTCATGTGTCAAGGAGATCTTTTCGCTGTACTAGAAAATCTTTTTTTTAAAGAACAAAAAAGATAGCAAAAGACATACCCTTTGTGCCTTAGGGCACAGGCTCACCCTCAGCTGATGATTAGGAAGTGAGTCAGTGAATGCACCACCAGCTATAGACACAATTCTCGCTGTTTCCACTGAAGTAAGCAGGCCTAGTTTCTGGTGGGAATAAAATGCGGAACTAGAGAGATCTTTGGTCTGATTTTTTATGGTGGCCCTGGTATTTCATAAAAGCCCTTTTCCGTTCAGTTCTAAGATACAGTTTTAAAGGGTCATTTGTTAACTCTCTCTGCAAACATATAAAGGCACTTGAACCAGTGGAGCTCCAATTCCATCCAGAAGCATTAAACCTTACTAGAGGCTTTTAAAATAATTAATAGTCTGAGTAAGTTCATTATCATTTAAGATCTATTTTAGCTACGCATATTAATATTCTGTTTTTGTTGCAAGGCTATTTAGATACTGCCATTCATTGATAATAAGTCATTTATTCCTCATTAACTGTTAGGATGGATGTAGATACTCATTATAGCAAGACAACAGACTCATTTAACTGCACACAGTACTTGATTATACACACGAACACTGACTGGAATGCAAATTTCCTTCTACATAAGTCTCATCTTGTTTGTTATTCTCACTATGGGATAAAGTATCTTATATGCTGTACTTTTTTTTCTTTTTTAGTATCTGTCTTAAATGGCAAGGAAGAACATAGTAAAGATTGGTGATAATCTCAGTTTGGGTAAACACTGGCACAAGAAATAAAGGTTTCCTCACACGAACTGATGTTCAGTTTTAAAAATGTTCTGTGAAATCATATGTCCTTGCTTAACAGTTCTCCTAAAATGAGTCCAATCCTAAAATAGATGAGATTCAGATTTTGAAAATGTAAGGCTTTAATAAATACTCATTACCCTGGTCTTGGACACAAGCTTTTGTTTTCTCCTGAAATACCGATATTCTGTGTCCCAGCTACAGATATCAAAATCCAACCTCTCCCTGTCAAATGGAAATAAATTATATTCTCTGTCACCTTCTGCTCTACATTAAGTGTAATGAAAGTGATGACTTATTTTTCTCTGCATATTTGTATTTTCTTTCCTTTTTCTTTTCAGTTACCTGTTCACATTTATTGAAAATCACTCTTTGTATATGCAGAAGCACTGCAATCATCCTTCTGTTATTATTAAATACTATGGCACATCTATGACCGGGGCATTGTACAAGCCTTTTAGTAATGTAAGAAAATTACAGCTTAGGGACAAACTGAGGCATTGTGTGATAGGTAGGTCAGGTCTACTACTCTATCTCATGAAAGGAGCTATGCCCCAGTAACACAACTGCATTTTTTTATGCAAACAATATAAGATAACTTTGTGTTGTTATTCCACGGCCCTACACAAGGCTTTCCCACTGCAAATATGTGTATGCACACATTTCGCAAGATATAGGCTCATTCCCAGGTAGTGTACATAGGAACTTTTCTGTACGGTCAAAGATGTTTGCTCTTTTTGAAGGTAAATAGCACTCTTCTTAAATGCAAACAGTGGCTCCACATATTCCTTCTTGAAATACAGAGGATAGGTAACAGAACTGTCCAAAGCAGCTTAAAAACTGGAAGGACAACAGTGTTATGTTTTAAAGAAGAAAAACAGCTTCATCAAGTCAGTTGTCCCAGTTTTACTCTTTGGCTGACGGAAGGTCTTGCAGAGAAGTCATCAGCTGCATAGAGCAATAGTTCCTTCTTTCTCTGAACTGAGAAAATTGCATAGTCTTTGTCAGCAATTAACAGTTCACATGCAGAAATTCAGGGTTTTAGTGTGGGTAAGGTCTTTTCATATCTCTTTCTGCATAATGAGGTGAGCCCATTGAATCTGGCATTGTGTTATATGCATATCCAGACAATGTGATATCTACACGTGGTGCTGCATTTATATGTGATGTCACACATACATCATACATGTATAGTTGCATATGACATATTTATACGTGGCAACTAAAAAAAGTTATTAAGCAATCATATTTTATCCTCTTTTTCACATTTGAGATTTATCAAGGTTGGACCATCTAGATTTTAAGAACAAAAGTTCCAAATAAACATTCTGAAAAGAAGACGTTTTCTAAGAAAGAAAACTGTGTGGTCAAAACATAATTTTACACTGCAGAATAGCTCCACTGGAAAAAGTTCAACTAGCCTTATTGGAAACCCTTGAATAGAAGGGAGACAAGACATTCAGTATCTTACATGACTGAACTATTCAAAGATCTATGAAAAAAAGACAATGCAGAATACGATGTTTATAGGAAGTAATACTGAAGTCTCCAAGTGCTCCTAATTTATACCAGTTTTCCTGATAATATATTCTCAAAAGGAAATCACATTAAAGACTTTTTCCATCAACATTTGGATTTTCTATTCTCTTGCACTTCCTTTCACATCCTTAGAAGTTTTTGTTTTCTAATGGCAAAATATATTTTGGAATTTCTGGTACTGAGAAAAAAGATATCAAATTAATGCATTTGTGAATAGATAATATAAAAGACTACAAATACTTTTGAATCAGGCATTGGAGAGCAAGAAATAGATAACAACATAATTTGTTGTAGATTCCATGGCCTGAAAATTCTTTAACACTATGACATGCTTCTAGAATTATGCAAGGAATGCAGAATTATGCAGAATTATGTGTGTTTGATTAGATTAATTCACTGGATAACTTAGATGTTAAAAAGAAAACAAACAACAAAAAACAAACTATTTAAAAATATCTAATATTTAAAAATCCTACTAGTAACCAAAAATTACAAAAGTAATTTATTAAGTGGACCACAAAACTGAAGTTCCTGTTATTTCATAAATCTCCTGAAAAATATAGGAAACTATGTTTCATTATCCTAGTAAGCCATACTGAAACTTTCAATAAAGCAAGTGCTATTTATACTTTTCTTTAAAGTGCACAGTTTAATTGGCAAAATGTCAAGGCTGATTCAGTCAGATTGGTGGCATAATCAGTGACAACATTCTTCAAGTATTCTGATTCACATTAGAAATTGAAGACATATGTTGTGGGAGAAGATGCCTTAACAATGAAAATATTGCTGGTTCAGACAGATGGTAAGTTTTTTAGTAAGGAAAATGAGAGCAAGAATATGACAGTTGAATAAAAGTTAAAACCTATTAAAACTGACAAGGTCAAAGATTGCATGGGACAAGAAGGAGGTGGATTTCAAAATAACTGTTAAAAATAATACTTTATAAAAGAAAAGTTTTCTCTCCATGATGATCTTCATCACGAAAAACATTTGCTTTTTTTTTTTCCTAGATGCATAACTAGTACGAAACAGGCACTGTTGGAAAAAAAAAAAAAGAGTCCCTGAAATTCATTCAAGGTTTAGCTCTTTTCAGCTTACACATCAATACTGCTTTAGGTTACTGGATTCTTTATTCAGAAATGCTCATTCAAGGCCAGACTGTGTAGCCTGTGTTCACGTGAGCGAACACGTAAGATCTTCTGCTATAGCCAATAAATTTAATTGCTTATCTATAGATTGGCAACACCATATGGGATTCTCTGTTCCTTTCTAGTTCCAGAGAGTGACTTTAAATCTTTGGTCATTATTTAATTTCAGCTTGCTTTTTTTTTTTTTTTTTTTAAATTTTAGCTGATAAGTGTTCTTATTTTATCTCCTAGTTAAGATTATATGTCTATATGTCTATAGTTGATTAGGTAGACTTAGATTTGATGCTAGGCATCAATAGCACTTTTCAAATAATTCAAATTAGAAAGTTTAAAAGAAAAATAAGAGCTTGAAATGTAAAACATTAAAATTACAACCATTTAAGAAAGCTCACGTCTAAATGCTAGATTCCAAACACAATCTATAAATTAAACAGCTAGTCAATGTTAGATAATTGCATAAAAAAGAAAAAAAGATATACAGAAAAAGAGTAAATTCTCCGACTTGCGATAAAATGGTATTATTTGTACTAGTTTGACTAGTTTGAACATATCAGTCATTTTATTTACGTTGCATCATGATAATACTTTTCTGCTGAAAAGAAAAAATACTCCTGTATCAAACATTAAAGAACAATATTTTATTTATGGCCATGCAGGCTTGAAATTATTCATCCTAAAATCCCATTGAATTTTGAGGAAAATTTTAAAAATTCAATTAAATTTAGGAAATACTGGTCATCCAAAATTCAGGATCCAAAATTCTACTATTGCAGATTAGACAATATTTTCTTAGTCCTGTAATACTGATCCAGCCTTCTAAACATGTCCAATTAGTTCATTGACATTTATATCAGGTTTTTACTTTCTGCAGTATATACCTTCTGGGGTATTTATTTTATTAAATAGCTACCAATACTTGATATTATCTTTATTAGGTGAGTGTCATTAAAAGGACAGAGAAAGCTGCAAGATATTTATTGTAAATAATTCTATTTTCTCCCTAGCGCTAAGCAAAATTTCATTAAAGGTGACTGCCAGATGACACTGCTGCTTTACTGTGTATTAACCAAAAGTTTCTTTTAATAACAATTATAACAGAAGTAAAACACATGTACCCGGTTGTGGCATACTCACAGGAATTTAGGACAAATCTATACAGCACTGTCTCAACTCTTATTTACAATTTGGTATATACAGTACGTTGGAGTGCTTAAACTTGAAACAGACAATTCTCCTTCTGTAGTATTTTTTAAAACAATGTCATATCCCAACCCTTTTTAATATTGTTGCCTCTTACCTTTTATAGGAAGGGAAGAATATGCAGAGGTATTATCCAGGCTTACATGGATGCCAGTATCAGAGCAGAATAGAACTGAGAAAGTCTTGAAATCTGCTTTGCTATTCAGCACTTTTTCTTGACAGAGTCTCATTTCCGATGGTGTGTTAAGGACAGCTGATGTAGCATGTAGGGGTAACCTAAATACTAAGTCACCTAAAAATATTATTTCCACTTTTATTGGTGATTATAAAAGATCAGAATATGCATTATCTCTCTCAGTCAACTAAAAATTCAACAGAATTCAGCATGAAAAATAACATCTACATTCTACAAAAGAAATGTGAAAACTATGTGAGGAAATCATTAAGAAACAAAAAAACTTCTGAGAAATTTCTCTTTGATTTCTGAAAGTATTTATGTGAGAGAGAATGATAGGCATCCAGTTATACTACCTTCATGAAACTTTGGAGTTTATGTATTGTATAGTATGTAACAGCCCCACTCCAGAATCCTTCTGTAGCAAATTCTTATTACAAAAGGAATGATATCCTTTTTTCACTGTAGTCATCAAATGATTACTGATTGCAATATAGATTGGTTTCAGAATGCATTATTGGACTTTTTCATAGCAAAGAAAGGGTTTTTTTGCAGGAGTAAAAGTATTTTTATGGTGTGGACAAAGTTTTCCTTTCCTTTGTAAGATCACATCAAACCTCCATCCCTCAGGACTGATGTTTTTTTACTGAAAGCATAATTCCTTCTGATCCAATTGTGAGTTCCAAATGTATTTAGACTGAGGGCTGGAACTCTGCTACATCCATCTAGAATTTTAATTAGCTAAAATTATGTGCTTAGACTTAAGCAAAGACTTAAACTCTTGTTCAGTCAGGATCTATGTCAGTACCTTGGCAGGAACTCAAAAAATACAGCCAAAAGAAATTAATGAAAGAAGGGGTTTTTTTTAAGGTAATGACTTTACTTGTGACTTCACTGAGTGTACAGTCAAATCCAATAACTTATGAAGAAGTTTAAATTAAACATAGAATCAAATTTATATGGTCTCTTAGACAGCAATGTGAGATGAAGCCTTGTCCTACCTGCATGCAAAAGACTCCTAGGCACTTCATCATATTAGAGTAACTAATTCCTCTTCACAATTTTTGAAATATCTAGGGGTTTATATTTTTTTTTTACCATAAATAGATCAAAACAGAAAATCTATGACATTTGAACTGTAACTTGTCAAATTGTTTGCTACATAGAAACAAATAAAAATTTCAGAGAAAATTCATTTCATTTTAGTTCCACTCTCCAGAGGCACTTGATACTTTCCTCATATCAAAATTAAGGCAATTAATTTTTCAGTATTTTAAAATTGTTATAGATTTTATATTTCTTTATCAGAATTAAAATTAAATATTACTTATATGCTGGCTTAAACAAATAGACTTGCTTCCTTAGGAAAGCAAAATAAAGTTCATGGAGAAAGCAGTCACTGACTGGAATGAAACACTATGGTGAGTATTTAAATTGCAAGATAAAGAATTCACACCCAACACCAGATATCTAACAAAATGGAAAAAACCTCCTGCAACACAGCTCTTTATCTGGTCTATTTTTTTGGGACCTCCATTTTTAATAATAAATAGGTTTTGTATTTTCATTATATAAATTTAAGTCCAAACCTTCTATTTACATTGCTTTGTTGCCTGTCGAGAACTTCTTGGTGTCTTCCTCAGTGCATTTCTAGATCCTCTAAGACCTTTATTTGATAACTTAAAACATTCAATTTTTGTAAGTCTTCTGTATGTTAGAGTAGCCACAGCACAGCACAACCAGTGTTCATAATTTAGTATGAACTTGCATTTCACTTCTTTGTGCAATCCAATATTTTACTTGCAAATTCAGGTTTTGCACTTTGAGAAAATAGTAATGTTTCTTTTTCAAATGAAGCTTAGTTCACCCTGCATTCTAAATAGTCATAGAATCTTCGAGATTAATTAGAAGGGCTGTAGCTAGCAGAATAAATTAACAGAAAAATGACCCAAACAGAAAAAGCAGAGATTAGACCATAAATTATTTTATGATTTTTAGACTGGAGAAAAAGAGCTTGATGCAAAAAGAGATTCTCATCATGATTCTTGCTTAAAGGAA
The DNA here is from genome assembly GCA_013397795.1 of Orthonyx spaldingii. Classification (NCBI taxonomy): domain Eukaryota; kingdom Metazoa; phylum Chordata; class Aves; order Passeriformes; family Orthonychidae; genus Orthonyx; species Orthonyx spaldingii. The sequence continues at coordinate 393,510 of VZTJ01004571.1, forward strand.
AATCAAATGGTCTAGGAAAATTAAGATCTACCAATTACAACATTTAGTTTTGAAACCATGTTGTGAGCTGGGGACGCTGGGAGACTTAGAAATAAAGTTATCAATTTTACCTGTTAATTACAGATGACTGGAAAAAGAGAAGAGATGTCTGATTTCCCAAAAAAATGTTCTTTGATCTAAATTTTGGCTCTTCACAGCCAAGAAAGTGAATGAAAAATTGTGTAGAAACTACGTCCAGCAGAAATAATCAGTTCCTTCTTATTTAAAAGTTCTGTTATACTTGCATAAGTGGATCAGAAGTAACTTTACAATTTCGTGGAAAATCTGAAACATAAATATGCCATAAACACATTGGTGTGCCTCAAATTGTAACTCTACTCATTAAATTTTTCAGTCACCTGAATTCATGGAGCCGTGATACTGTATCAAGACAAACAGCTTGGATGAGACATCAGGAATGCCTTGAGAAGCATCGTGCCTCTATTAACCTCCAGGGTTCTGCAGTCGCACATTAACACCAGACAGGTAGACTTTATTTGTAAAATCTCTTCTGGGATGTTTCTTCTTTGCCATGACTTACAAAAAGGTAACAGCTCATATGATCTGGGAAGGAATGAATACCCAAATGAAACTCTAAAACTTTTTTGTTTTTTTTGAGAAAAAAAGAGACCAACTGAATATGATCCACAAGTTTACAGCCTCTGCATTTTAAAAATATCATAAACTAAGCATGTTTTAGATAAACGGAGAAAATATTTACCTATAATATGAAAATCAATTTTTAGGTGTCTTTGCACTCTTACAATAGTGGCAAATTCAAAATAACTATCATGCATCTGTGTTTCCTGGTTCTTCTGAAATGGAGAAGTAGAGAGTATTCAAACTTCTCAGAAACTTTTATTTTAGGCATTTCCCCGTTGTGTTTCTGAGTCAAAGGAGAGCTCTGCATCTACCACCATGGGTATGGAGATGAACACTGTAACTTACCAGATCTGTAACTCCTCCTTCCATCACTCCTCTGTATGTTTTCTGCAAAAGGCTTCTGTTCTTTATGTGTCACTCATATGGTTTGGTAACCAATTAACTCTTAGAATTTTTGTTCAAAATGAAAGACCATTTTTTGTTAGATTTTGCAGTGTAAACACTCTTACTTTCCAGAACACAGGACAGTGATCCTACAAAGATTTTTAATTTATTTCTTTTTTTAATCCTCACCCATTAGGAGAAAGGATATTTGCTCTTAAATTATAGGTAAGATTAAATAATGTAATTAATCACCAAAAATGAATTAAAATAAACTTAACAAAAGACTATTTAGATGACAGGTTGAAGACTGACATATATCTCTCAATTACAATTGACAACATTTTATTATCTAAAAGAAAAGAAAAATCAAAAGCCTGTATATGTATTTGTCTATACCTCTCAATATTTCGGAAATATGTAAGTCGAAGAATATGAGACCTCATTCAAGAAGGTTTCTATTCCATAACATACATTAATATGGCAAAGGAAATTAACTTTAAAAATATTGATTTAGAAAAGAAACAGGGGGCTTCTTTTCATTGCCTATCGTATGCTAGTTGGACTGTTTCTATGCAAATAAACTCCATGTTTACTTCAGCTGGGCACCTAAAACTCAGTCTACATAAACTTGTTGAGCACTTATACAGCATAAGCAGCATAATTAATTGTTATTTTACCACTTTAGAAGTGGGGTTGAAATGTATTTTATTTTTAATAAGCCTTATGTTACAGAGCTACAGCTTTGCCCTCACAGTTTTATATGACAAGCAGGATTACAGAGTAAAGAAGATAAATTAACTGTCCTACACAATGAAGTGGATTCTCTGCTTCCCTTGGCTCTGATATGTAGTTACTTGATGGTGATTTTCAACTGTATACTTAAATAAAAAAAAATTCTTAAATAAGAATCTCTTTTTAATGCTGTACCTCACTTATATGATAATTGCAGTAATACTGTTGGCATTCAGAAGTCTGTAAATATTTTTTTACAGTCTACTAAAGTGTTTTGATGTGGCATTTATCAAACCAAGGAAATGAGAAAGAAAAAATAAGATGCATTACTGTGAATTAAAAGATAACAAAGCCAACACAGTGGCACTGATTCATAATATTTGTATACTTCTACACTCAACTATGGCTATAATTTCATCATATTGCCAAAAAAATTTATTCTTTTGGCCTTTGACCTCCCTTCCCTTACCACAGAGAATTAGAGATGAGCTACTCACAAATTCGTTGGTCTATTTGAAATAGTGCAAAAGTAAATTCTGTTTGCTGGTATTGACAACCTTCTTCGTCCTTACACCAGTTTCTGACAGAGCAGAAGGCAATCATATGAGTCAAATGTTCAGCCCATGACAAAGAAAATATTTTATCAACAACACATTATTACAGGTTGCAGATTTAGCACAACTTTTGGAGGGGCTGGAAATTTTCAGAGAAAATGGCCTGGCCTACTTTTGTTACTTAACCACTATAAATTTTGGCTTGGATGTATTGGTTGAATGTATTAACTATTGAAAATATATTTTTATATTTATAGAAGAGTATATCAGATAAGTAGCATATTTTTTATTTCTTTTCAACAGTAATGGTCTACAGGATTTTTTTTCTTGATTTTATATATTAATATTTCTGGCAAGAGAGAAAATTAAAATGTACATAAGCATTTTTGGAATTGTATAGTAACAGCAAAGAACACTGTAATATCATAATTCATCTACTATTAGAGATCTTGAGTGCTGCTACTTTCATATGCAGACCTTTGTAAAACTCTTCTAAAATAGTGGTATTATATGGTCAAGGGTAACTTATCAAAGAAAATTTTACATTTTCTGATAAACTAGAACATATTAACGTATGTCAGTAAGATAATACATACTATTTATTTTCTTATAATTTTCATTTAGCCTTACTGATTTTGAGGCCAATCCCAAGACTAAATTTGCAGCAATTTCCTTAGATTCAGTGTTTTGCAATGCAGAGGTTCTCAATGAGAGTCAAGCTCAAAAATCTGTAATCAAAAATGTATGGTGATTTTTCAGAAGTTTTTTGAAAGACACATCTTATATTACAGTTGCATAATAGGAAAATAGTTAATGAAAATACATTTTGAAAATAAATTTAATACATTTTTAGACTGACAACTCAGCAATATGAATCAATCAAGTTGAATGACAACATAAATGCCATGCCAAGAATTCTATAATTAAGGTAATTTTTCATAGTAGTCTTGGAATTAAAGTGAAATCTGACAGTTTCTCTCTGGAGGAAATAGTAATGGAGATACATCTGACCAGATTTTAATTCTGTATGGGTGCAATACTTTATTTTCTTAATGACTAATAGGTTTGTTTTTTGACAAAGACGAAGGAACCCCATAAACAACCAGCATAAGTAAGTTGAGTAAGGCAAATATAAACCAAAATTCAGCCCAGATTTTTTTCCCTGTAACAACTCAGATTAAAAGTGTAGCATATTCCCACAAACTACATTATCAATACTCATATAAAGAGATCTTCCAAAAAAAAATCAGCAGCTCTAAAGTTAAAGAAGAAAATAAGCCCATAAAATCTATAAAACTGAGGGATTTAAATTGCTGTCTAAATTATGACTTCAGCTCAGCCAATTGTAATAATGCTTACTGCTAATAAACAGGCATTTGAAAATTACTGTTACAGAAATGCATTGAATGTAAGACATCAAAAGTTGGCATAAGAATGAAATCTTTCAGATGTTGTAAATGTTTTCATACCTTATATTTGTCAAACTCTATTGCAATATACTTTCTTGACTGACAAGTTGATTCTTACTGTTATTTGTATTACCAAAATACTCTTAGAAATCTATTAGAGGCCAGGATCTCTTTGCCAAATGTGAGCCAAGAAGACAATCCCCATCTAAAGAATTTTCAAACTAAGTAGAAGACGAGACAACAGATGGACTAAGACAGATGGTTGCAGACTATGAGTGGTAAAATAAAGCCCAGAGATGATACTAGGCAGTGGTTTTAAAACTCTGTAAGTTTAACGATTGTCAGATGCTTTGAAGATAGCATGAGAAAACAGGATTTTAATTGGGGTTCTGAGGAATTGCAATGAAGATCTGAAGATATCTACAGGGACTTTTTCGTTGGGTGAAATTAACATCTTTAATGTATATCTGTATGTCTGTCTATGTAGCTAGATATATACACACATATATTCATGCATACATAGATAACAGTCTGAAAATGTTGTAAATGATAAGTTGTATTTAGGCATAAGAGTTCCCTCACTAAGGTGAGATAAAATGATAGATGAAAGGTAATTTAGATAAGAATCTGAAAATATGGGTCAGGAAACAACTAATTTACCAGTGCTGAGATATCTTTATGCTATCTTATTTCATTGGATTTGCATGGACAAGTTTTGGCAGTGGGGAAAGCAATAGGAGCAGGCATCTGGGAGAAGCTGCCAGAAGCTTCTCCCATGTCCAGCAGAGCCAATGCCAACTCGCTCCAGGACAGACCCAGGATAAGCCAATCAGAAATGATAGTAGCACCTCTGTCATAACATATTTAAGAAGGAAAAAAGAATTATAGTGCAGATGTAATTGGCTCCAGTTGCGGAGGGAAGTGAGAGAGTGGCTTTGATGGGCACTTGTCATCTATCGAGGGTCAACCTGCCACTAATCTAAGTCTACCTTTCTTTCTGAAGATGTATTCTCTCAGGTAAGCTGTTATTTTTAACTCAAATAATATTTGTCTGAATAGCTTTACCATGTGTGTTCTTTTGAACACACATATCAGTACCCCAGATGAATCAGCTCTGTGATGGATCTTCCACTGTTCTGAATGAACACAGGTTATTGACAAAACTTAAGCTCCACATAAATTTGAGAGAAGTTTCAGGGTTTTTCAGCTATGAGAATAAGCAAACAAACAAAATTCCTGCAGCCAGTAAGGCACTTTGAGCTCTGGTGGAATACTCTTGGCTCATAGGTGGAAATTCTGCATTGTCTTACAGTGTGCCTTCACGTGACCTTCTATTCACAGTGACAAGCATTCATGAGGATAATGTTTCCCTGATTCCCACACCAATTGACAAGTGTAATTAATAATCTACTGGTGCCGGAGAGAAAACAAGTATTGATTCAGATACTAGTAACCAAGGAGCTCACATAATGTCAAAAAGCTTAGTTTTACCATGTTATTTAAAAGAAGGAAATGCATGTATACCACACTTTCTTTTTTCAACAAACATCTACCATAGGCTTGAGTTACTTCATTTGGAACCAGTATCAAGAATCAAAGCCCAATAAACTTCAAAAATTTTGAGGTAATATTAGTGGCAAATGGGTCTGGGAATGGTCAGTCAACAGAGAAAACCAAGTAGGATAGTGTGATGGGTTGACCGTGGCTGAAAGTCAGGTGCCCATGAAGCTGTTGTTTCACCCCCTCTCCATTAGGACAGAGAGGGGAGAAAATAAGAGGGGAAAAACCACTTCAGTCAAAATTAAGGCACTTTAATAAAGCAAAAGCAAAGGCTGTTTGCAAAGGAAAACAAAAGATTAATCTCTATATCCCATCAATAGCAATGTCCAGCCACTTCCTGGGAAGTAGGGTTTCAATACACCTGTCAGTTGCTTCAGAAGATAAATGTCATAATAACAAATGTTCCCCCCATTCCTTTTTTCTCTTAGCTTTCAGTGCTGAGCAGGCATGATAAGGTATGGAATATCCCTTTGGCCAGTTTGGAGGAAGGAGCAATACACCACAAACTGTACAGAATAGTAGATCTGCCAGAATGCTTTAGTGCTTCATGATTTCGATCTCATAATTCAAGAGAAATGCTTTCAGAAAGTTTTTCTAATATGGACTCTCACTAAGACAATATAAGTGTCTAACTCGGGAGCACAGTGGCTGCAATACTGTCATTGCAAACACAACAAGAACTGGTACTAACTTTTAGAGAGACCACCAGTGGGAGATGTGGTATGGGAATGACAGTAAACCAAGACTCTACTGACACTGAAAGGGTCCACAGTCACAAATGAAGAGACAAGTCGAGCACATTAAAAGTCATATCTACTGTGCCCAGAACTTATGGGGAAAAGAAGAGATGATTATTTGAAAGATTATAGTTTAATATGAGTTTTAATATTTCTGGAATAACTTCTGCTGGACAGGAAAGACCACATAAAGTTCCAAGGGGAATACGACAAGAAGAATAGCAGGTGAAAAACTAGAGAAAATAGAGTGGACTTGAGCTCTGTACTTAAAAAGCAAAAATTAAAACAAAATAGGTGTAACATAAGATTCTGAGTTTGCATTATTCTCATGTCTGCAGACCTTCTGTCCTTTCAATACATAGTACTTGCTTGAAAGGATTAGTAAAATAAATTCTGACCAGCAATAAGAGATCTTTAAAACTAAAGACTGGATATTTGAGTACAAATGAGCTACTCTCCACAAGAACATCAAATTGGAAATTGTAGTTTTCACACTTAACAGTATTAAAAAAAAATTACCAAAGCAGAAGTAACATAATAAATGTAAATTTTCAGTTTGTTATTTTATATTGTATTCTGATTTTTTTTCTTTTGGCAATGGCAGAGGAATGGTTTAACAAGTCTGCATTCAATTTTTAGATTTTTTTTTTTCCTTTTTATCTTGTTTCATTATGAGGAAGATATCAAAGCAAAGAAAATCCATGCAAAATTTGTAGCAACTCAGGTACTCACCTTCTTCACTATATAATGGTGAGTATCAAAATACAAGCCAAAAATAACAGAAGTTTATGAGGTTAAAAATAATATCTATGTAAAATTGAAATAATTTCAAAATGACACTTTTATTTTTCTTTTAATTTCACATTGTAAATACATCATTTTTTAAATTCAGATGAAAATAAAAAAGTCTTTAGTGATCTTCCTAAATTCCAAATATTTCAGTCGGTGTTAGACAAAAATATTTGTTATGTAATCCTTTCTGTATGATACAATTCTTTCTATATGAATGCCTCTTATTTTTGCCTAAATTAGACTATGTGTTTGAGTAAGCTGAAAATATCTAAACTTGATACAAAGAATAAAAGTACTGTAAAAGGATATAAATCCCCTAGTTAAATAATTAATGCTAAAAATAGCATTTTAACATTAATGCTAAAAAATAGCATACAATTCTGGTTTATTTGTATACTTTGAGGGTTTAGTGATTGGATGTTGCATTCTGAATCAAGTGAGTAATATTTGCAGTATCTTTGCAAAACGAAAGAACTGAATAATAGTTCATTTTTCCTTAGGCATTAGTTGTATAATATCAATAACCTAGGGGGATTCTTAGGGGATAATACATCTATTTTTTCTTCAGTGTTTATGTACAGATCTGGAATTATCAGTATGGTTCATGACAGCTTTTTGAAGAAGCATTTTTGCAATGTCAAAGACATTTCTTAGGAAGCAGACTATGTATGAAGAGCAGTGTTTTCTTGAGTGGCAGGAATGTATGAATGTGTGCAGGTATTTTAGGATTTCTCCCTAGTAAAAACTTAGTGGTTTTTTCGGTATCCAGTATTTGAAAGGTTTCAGATTAACTGATTTTTAATAGCCTGAACCACTCTTAAGGCTACTAAGCCAAATATTTCATTTTTCAGTGTCAGATTTCAGTCTTTGGAATCAGGAAGATTTGTTTCTATTTGTGTTTGGTCAAACTATATTCTTGCTGACAAGGGTATCACAAAGGTAATATTTTCCTCTGATGTAAAAGAACAGTATGTATACATGTTTTAATAGGTTTTGAGACAGACTATAGGAGAACAAATTGATTTTCTGGTGCATTTGTTATTCTCAAGACTCCTGAAATGATGCAAAGTGAGGAAAGATAATAGTTGTGTTTATTAAGTCAAGCTTTGCTACATTAGATTTTCTCAGATAATTAGTGCAGTTGTAAAAATAAAATGAATAAACTAGTTCCCACAAAGAATTCAAAGAGTATACTCTCTACTAACTTAAAATAGCTCTACAGAACCTTCTACAACACAGAGTCATTATTTCTTTCTAATCTCATTTGATGTCCGATTTTTGTGCTCACTTCACTTATGCTGATTTAGGTTATTTTTCTCAGAAAGTATGTTTTGGTCAATTTAACTACTAATTGATTTGTAAATACATGGTAAATTAGTTGATAGTTGGATTTTTTCATTTATGCTTTTTGAAAAAGTACCATTACTGTTCACTCTTTTTCTTCCTGTTGGGAATAATGGTATCTTTGAAATATATTCACTTTAATCCACTTGTGCTAGGCTTTGAAACTATGATACTTCCGGTTCATCATAAAATATCCTCTGTATTGGGTCTGGCTGGGATGGAGTCCATTTTCCCATAGCAGCGCTGCGCTGCTAGGTGAGGGCTTCCACCCCTCCCCTCTGCAAATCACATATTTAAGAATTATAATTAAAATCCACATTCATCACACAACCTTCACTCACATCAACGAAATCAACCAACCAAAACAACAGAAAACTTCTATCCACAAAAATCAAAATAACATCATCACAACACCAAATGAAAGTGTACATTTTAAACAAAATCTACCTGTTGTCCCTTCACCACAAATACAACAAAAATTCCCCATAATCATTCCACTTTCAAACATTGTTCAGTACTTATTTTCCCCATTACCTCCTATGATCACTATCCTTATCTCAAAATCCTCATGAGTTCCCAGGTTTTGGCACTAAAATCTGTGGTGGGTTGACCCTGGCTGGATGCCAGGCACCCACTAAAGCCTCTCTCTCACTCCCCTCCTCAGCTGGATGGGGAAAGAAAATGTAACAAGGGGTTCATGAGTTGATATAATGACCAGGAGAGATCACTCACCAAACACTGTCACAGGCAAAAAAGACTTGTATTAGAGATATTAATTGAATTTATTACTAACAAAATCAGAGCAGGATAATNACCAAACACTGTCACAAGCAAAAAAGACTCGTATTAGAGATATTAATTGAATTTATTACTAACAAAATCAGAGCAGGATAATGAGAAACAGAATTTTAAAAATACCATCCCTGCACCTTTTCTTCCTTCCCAGCTCTATCTCCTCTCTCCACAGTGGCACAGGGAGACAGGGAATGGGAGTCATGATCAGTTCATCACAAATTGTTTCTCCTGCTGATCAGGGAGAAGAGTCCATGTCCTGCTCCAGTGTGGGGTGTCTCCCATGGGAGACAGTTCTTCATGAACTTCTCCAACATAAGTCCATCCCACAAGCAACAGTTGTCCACAAACTGCTGCAACATGGGTCATTCTTCCATGGGGTGCAGTCCTTCAAGGACAGGCTGCTCCAGCGTGGGTCTCTCATAGGGTCACAAGTCCTATCAGCAAACCTGCTCCAGCATGGTCTCCTCTCTCCATGGATCTACAGGTCCCTACCAGGAGCCTGCTCCAGTATGAGTTTCCCATGGGTTCACAGCCTCTTCTCAGGAATCCACCTGCTTCAGTGTGGGTCTTCTTCACGGGCTGCAGGTGCATCTCTGCACTCCCATGGATCTCCAAAGGCTGCAGGGGCACAGCTGCTTCACCTTGGTCTGCACCAGGGGCTGCAGGGGAATCTCAGATCCAGCACCTGGAGTACCTCCTGCCCTTCCTTCTGCACTGACCTTGGTGTCTGCAAGGTTGTTCCTCTCACACATTCTCACCCTGCTCTTCTCTGAGAACAATTACATCTGCACAATATTTTTTTTCTCCCTTCTTAAAAGTATTATCACAGAGGCATTGCCACTATTTCTGATTGTCTTGGTCTTGGCCGGTTGCAGGTCTGTCCTGGAGCCAGCTGGTATTGGCTGTGCTGGACATGGGGGAAGCTTCTGGCAGCTTCTGAGAGAAGCTACACCTGTAGTCCTCCACACTACCTAAACCTACCCATGCAAACCCAATACACCCTCTTTCACTTATTTTTTTCCCACATGAGCACTCCTCTGAACCTGTATTCTCTCCTTATACAGTACACTATTATCATCTTAGCAACAAATGTTTACATTTGCAACATAAATAAGATATTAATTGAAACAGTAAAGTAAAACAAATTACAGTGTTCCTAATGATTTTAGTTTATCAAATCCCAGTGAAGGTTAGAGGAGTCCACGCTCTTCCCACTTACAAAAAAAATAAAAAATAAAAAAAAATCATACTTCTTCATAAATTGGGAATAACTGCAGTTATCTTTCAGTATTCCTGAAAGTATTTGAACAGAACAAATATAGGACAATGTCATACAATAAGCAATGAGAAAATGTCTTGACACCTACACTGCTCCTCATAAATATTATTAGAGCCCACTACAGATACTTTTTTATATTGTTTTGCTCTCAGGAAAAAAATAGCTAGAAATGAGCTACATTGATAATACCTGATTGAATGAAACAGTAGTAAAATGAAATACAGTAGAACAAAGAGAAAAATATTTCAAACAATCCATTCAAAGCCTAAATGAAGTCTGAACTTCCTATAAATGCAAGCAACAATGCTTTTTTGAATTTAAAAAGATTAGATTTCTTTTTTAGTTTCTTTAATCAGAATGTAGTTGTTCTACATTATTCTGGGGAAGTACAAGAGAATTTATTTTAATAATTTTTTAAGATGTGGGTTCAGAAATGCTAGAAGAAGATTGGTGTTCATTGAGCAGTAATTTGGGAAGAAATCTAAAGAAAGGGGTGAGAACAGAGAATCTAGTTGATGATTTTTGGTTTTTCCTATAGGATTAAGCAGTCTTATCTCACAGTTCCTTCAGTGGGTATTAAGAATATTCTGCAGTTTTTTTAGTGCCCAGTGCATTGACTCAAAAGCATGAAAATATTCTTTTTCTATCTTTTTTTCCTACCCAAATATTAAAAATCAAACTCAATCAGTTTTGTATTGTCATTAAAATACATTTTCACTAGTGCACAAAGTTCTGGAAGATAAGAAAGTATCTAATACCAAATTCTTTTCAAATCCAAGCATTTTTAAAAGATGTATTAAGGGAAGATGGAACACAGCTTTTTGAACCACAATGATATTGTATCAGCCATGGAAACATGGAAAAAAAATTAATGCCAGTACACTTTCAAGCTTCACAGAACAAACTCTCAAGATAACACAGTATAATCAATAATGAAAAAGTCTAAATTGCAATTCGGTCTTCTTGTATAAAAATGGAACTTTTGCTAGTGGTAGTTTTCAACTTAATTGAAGTATTATTGAAGAATTCTTTTCCGAAGGGAACTGTTATCCCTATGATATGAAAACATTTATGAGGAACAGCTTGATGACTGAATAGTTTCTTCCTTTGTAATGCTAATTATTCTTATAAAGAAGACACAAATAGAAAGTGGGCTGTATCCAGTTTCAGGCACACAACGTGTAAAATAGGACTTTCAAATGAACAAACATTTTTCATCGAATATGCTAAGACTGCATATTTTCATTACAGATCATTACCTGTCTGAAGTCAGACTCACAAAGGTGGTAAAAGATATTAAAAAGTAGACATTTTGGAACATAATTTTGCCTATACAGATTTGTGAATTTCAATCACAACACTATGCAAATACAAGTGGAGTTTTGATATATTTTCACTAAATGTATCAATGATAATAAACATCTTGAAACAGAGGACTTTTAGATGTCACTTTTAATGGAAAAAAATCCCAACCAAACCCAAACTTACTGTGCTTGTGTGTACTTCCCATTTCGTTCCAACCCCTCTGCCATGGGCATGGACACCTTGCACTAGATCAGGTTGCTCAGAGCCCCATCCAACCTGGCCTTATGTCACCAGTGACAAAGTAAGAGAAGAATCTGTCTATTGCATCTTTATCAAAATGTGACCTAAAGAAAGACAAACAAAAACCCAACAATCCCCAAAACAACTCAAACAA